>JAQFZI010000966.1:0-11934 GCA_034695605.1 Eupelops occultus
GCCGGAATCCTCAGTAATTTGGTCCTTAAAAGTGGGATAGCCTGCATAGATTCGAATTTATCGTAACGACTCACCCCTCATCAGCCCCCGAGCCGTTACATACTTAACCTTATATTTATGTCTTTGATAAGGATTTTAGTTTTTTTCTTCACATTTATATGAAAAAATTTCCGCTATTTTAGGAAAAATTAAAATTATTTTTCAAAAAATTATTTTTTCTTACTTTGAAATTAAAACAAATTCTCATTAAATCATTAGAATTGTTAATAAAAAAAAAGTGATAACAAAAAAATGTATTTCAAGATCACAAAAGAATTATCCGAATAGAGTTACGAAATTAAATTGAATTTTATATTCAGAAATCGTAGAACTAATGAATTATTAAAGTTTTAAACATTTTTCAAATTATTTTCAGAAGAGGAGAGACTTTCCAAACAAATGTTAGGGAAAAACATTGTATAACAGAAGTGCAAAACAATTTGCCAAAAAATTAGTTCACAAATAAAAAGTTTTGAAAATTATTGCATTAAATTTGCGAACAGGAATTCCCTAAGTGTGTATCGCATGGCTTGTCCTCAACTCTTTCAAAATCATGTTTTGTAGTAAACTTGAAATATATTCTTTGAAAGTAATTTAAATGACAAAAATGAAAGTAATTTCAACCCTCAAAAAAATCAAAACTAATTCCTAACAAATCATAAAGAAATTGAAATTTTAGCCAAAAAACTAGATTCAAGAATAAAGAATTTGAAATAATAAAACTTATCCGACAAGTTTTATGGGAAAATAACAAAAATAATTCAAAACTCAAAGCGCGTGAATAACCCATTGGCTGACAAACAGCAACTTTTTTAGCATTACGTAAAACAAACTTTAAATGAAATGATAATTACATCAATACTTGGGATTCAAACGTTGCAAAAAAAGATTAAATACAAATTGAAGAATAAATAAAAGACAGATTTCGCGCAATAATCAGAAGTTTGCAAAACGTGGAAAATTTGTGAGGAAATACAGGTCTTGCGTTGTGTTCCCCCCGAGCGTTATCTCATTCATAGGGAGCTATGAAGACTGACTTTGAAGAAAAAGCCCTCAAAAAGCGTTTGTAGTCTAGTTTTTGGACACAAACCCGTAGGACTGCATTCTATTGGATTTATACCTCAAATACATTACTATTTATCTTTATTTTCCCAACACTTCTTCAAAATTTTGAAAAATTGTTTAATGGGGTAAATATGGACTAAATATGGTCTGACAATGAGCTCAAGTATATGAAAATCTCATTACTTAATCACTGACTGATAACAACTTTTCTGCTTTGATTAATTCAATTTGTAAATTATGAAATTGAAAAATTACAAAAGTTAATTGAATAGTTTTATACTATGAGATGACAGCTTTGGTGATGTTTAAGAGAATGGTTTACCTTGAACTTTTATAGGTTAACAGATTTACATTACATCATATTTTGAATCAAATAAATATAAAGTTTAAACTCTTTCGGGCATTGCTTTAAAAAGAAGCAAAAAACAAGTTTTTCACAAAATATATGAGATTTAAATTCATTTAATACTCTTAAAGTCTAATTAAAAGCTGTAAACCATAGAGTAATGTATTTCAATGTCAGCCAATTATAACAAATATCTAGTTTTTGACACAAATCGATAAAAAACATAATACAACTAAAAACTCACTCAATTTGAATACAGTGTCAGTCATTCACACGTTTCTGAAGGAAATCTAACAAAAAATGAAATTTTAACCGAAAACTATTTTTCACTTAATTTGAATAAAGAATTTATAAATTGGTTGCGGTTACAAAATAAACGACTAATTAATTTCTAATTATTCAAAAGGAAATTGAATTTATTTAGCTTTCAATTTAATTATTTTTACTAGAATAAAAGAAATCTCATTTCAATTAATTATAATTAAAACTTTGATATAACTCAAGTAATTGAATGCAATTAATTATTAAAATATATTAAAAGAGACTTTAGATTAAAACAATAATTTAAAAATAAATAAATGTATTGAAAAGTACTTAACAAAAGATAATCAAATGAATGGTCTTTTAAAACACATTTCACTAAATATTTAAAGAGCTTAATCCATAGTGTTGTACGTAATTTTTTGCATAATTTGTCTGTTAAGCAAAACACGACTCTTCACTGCAATCTTCATAGATGTGCGCTCTCTCTCACTCACTCCTGTTTTTCAACAGCGTACAGCGTTAAAGTATTTATTGTGGAGTAAGACTGATTCAAATTAACTGTTAATATCAACAAAAATTATTAAAATGCATATATCTCAAAAAATATATTTAACTGGCTTTTTATTTTTGGGTATGTCATAGATAATAATCATTTACATCATACTGAAAAAGTTTCAAACATTGACCTACCTTGCCCTTTGATCTATTAAAGTTTAAAATTTTCTTAATGTATTTTCTATGAGACTACTTTTGGTTATTCAAAAATTACGCAACACCATGGATCAAGTGCTTTAAATAACAAACATAAAAACTGGTCTTACCTTTAAATTGTGATTAAATGCGAAATTAAATACACTTTTAATGATTTAAATGTATAATAAACTGTTGAAACTATTATATAATTATGTAAATCAGAGAAAAACGAACTAAACTCAAATGCTTTTAATTTGAAATGGGATTAAGAAAGGATTGGATGTTTAGACTAAATGATCCAATAGTGCAATGAATGCTTCACTCGTATGACTCCACTGAGAGGCAGGTATTATAAAACAAAATTATACTCACATATGATCTTCTGATTTGAGCGCACGTTTAACGACTCACTGTTCCCAACACTGACAATAAGTGATCGTCTGATCCGACTCTAATCGCCAGATATTTTTTTATACAACTTTTGGTGACGTGGGTTGGGGACAGACATGCGTTCAATGCGTTCTCATAATTTAGTTGCATTGGAATCCCATTGAATTCATTAATTAAAGTTATTTTTTAATTATTGTTATCATTAGTTATGTCATTACTTTCTCTATCATTAAATTCCGGTAAAAATCTTTAAATGTATAAAACATAAGTCATTTGTGATGTATCTCAATGTCATTACTAATGGCTTTAAAAGTTGATCCGGCAATTAGAGTATATGATGTAGAATGTACATGCTCAATCAAATTTGAAAACTTGAACCAATGAATTAGAAATCAGAATTAGCCAAATGTTGAGTCAATCCATTGAATTATTTCGCAAACCATTGACTTATATGAAAGTTAAGAAAACAAAAAGCGGTTCCAATAGTTTGCAAATAAATCCATTAAATCCTAATATTATTCAAATTAAACAAAACCTATAATTAAATTAACAATAATTTTGTGTTGAAATCTAAATATTTGAATAAAAGGAGGAAATGATAAATAAATTCAAAATTTTTATTTCAAATAAATAAATGAATTGAAACATATTTTTGTTTTTAATTTAAAATATGAAACGATTAATAAAATGAAGTTAAATGAGGTTCACATGACTTAAGGATTCAATTTTGTGTAAATACCTAAACAAAAGATTTTTGTTTGATTTTTGAAAAAAGGTCTAAAAAATAACTAATTAGACATAACTTACAATATATTTGTATATATAATAGGAATTTTCATAATTAAAAACTATTAGAATATATATATAAAGTTCTAAAAAATAATAATATTTTTTCGTTTAAACTTTAAATGTATTTTTCATTCAAGAGTTAAAAATCATTAGAAAATTAGTTTAAATTAAGAAATAAAATGAGAATTAAATGTAAATAAAAAACAATAATTTAATGTCAATTAAACCTAAAATTCAAAACACATTCGAAAAAATGATAAACTCTTGAATGAAAAGGTTTTCCGAAAGAAAGAGAATTTGTTTCAACGAAATTCATAATATTTTTTTTTTTTTAGTATATTATCAATAATTTACACAAATATTAATGTTTTCAATGAAATAATGATTTAACCATAGATTGCTTCAAATAATAAAATACCGGTACAACTGATGAGGAAATGCGTTTAAACTCGAAACCGAAAAAGACGTCCAAAAAGTATACCAAAAATGTCATTCCTTTTGTTGACCTTAAACTAAGTATTAGATTTAGTTCTTCTTTTGCGCCGATTTTCGATCTTTAGTTGTGGTCTGAGAAGTCTTTTCACTCCTTTCACTCGGACTCCACGGAAGCGAAAAAAATCTTATAAATAAATTTGAAATTAATTCGACGAATGAGTAAATAAATTAATTTTTGACTAACTTTGTGGGCATTTTAGGGACGGGATGTCCGAAAGCAATGTATGGGATCTTCTCAGCGACTTCTATGGCCTGAACTGTAATTATATAAAATTAATTTAATGTTTGACATTCTTTTTGTTTGTTAACCATTTTTGATTTCGGGATAAAAAGAGCTAAAATCCAATGTTTTCTTCTTGAGATCCGTTGGCTTTTCAACAAAACAATTGTTAAGATTTGAGTTATAATATCTGCCTGTGCGTAATTTCTCATTATAGCGATGCTCTCGCAGACGCTGTATATCCCATCTGTTAAAAAACAAAATTAATTTAAATCCAAAACAAATGAAAATAAAGACAAACCGTTTTCTCCTCCGTTCGTCAGTTTCTAACTTCATATGCCTTCTATTGAAGACCTCGTCGTCTAAATTCTGAAAATATTTAAATATATTTATTTAAAATAGATTTTAATGATTTTAGAAGAAAGGAAGGATACCTCAGTGCCTTCAAGTGAGTAACAACTGCTGACCGGATGCAACCGATATTTGGGCACTTCTATAGAAGACTTGTCATATATCACATCAGAAGTCTTCTGATCTTCGGAAACAGTTTTTGAATCGACAGAATCGTCGCCGTCATTGATATTAACACTGAGTTCGAGCGAAATATGACTATTATTTACAACAATTGGATAAGGCTTTGATGTCATCAACACATCTTTGATCAACGAAATATTCCTACAATTATAACCACTAATGGTGTGAGTCGTCTCATGTCTTGAAGAGGTCTCACTTTTTTGTTTAACAACTTTTTTCTTAACATTAGTTAAAGTTTTATTAATTGAATTATTAGTCTGTGTTGTACTCAATGTAGTACTCATTGAATCACAAGACGTCTCTTTTGCACAAATTGTCTCTTTTTTGATCTCATTTATCGTATTCTCAGAACTAATGGATGTTTTGCTGCGCTTTCTATTAGAAGAAGTTAATGAAGTCGATTGAGTTGTGGCCAACATTTCAGGAAGTCTTTTACGGCTCTTTCGATAAGTCATTGAACTGGTGGTTATCGATGAAGTTTTGGGGACCACCTCTTCTTTTTCTTCAACTGATTCTGTTTTGATTTGAACCACATTCACATTGTCTTCGTTTGTGTCTTCGTTATCATCATTACTATTATTATCAAAAGTGTTGTCATTGGCTTTAATTTTGGAAGTGATTGTACTGTTATTAACTGAATTGGCAGAAGAGTTACAAGAATTGACTGCAGAGTTATTAGAGTATAATTTGGTAAAAACTGTTGGGTCTGTAAACAAACCGACGACACTATTGCTCTCTTCGACAATAGTATCGCTTCCGCTCTGATCGCAATCGGTTTCTATATTATTATTAGTGGTCTGACTGTTGTTCACTATATTTTTGTTTAAATTAATTGTATTACTGTTTAAACTATTGGTCGAAATACTATTAGTGGTGTTATTATTAATAACATTCGAATTATTGTTATTATTGGCCACTTTTGCCGTCAATACAGCGATCCTTTTCTCCATCTTTTCGAGGCGAAGACATAGCGCTTCCCTGTCCTGTTTAAGACCTTGTAGTTGTCTGTCCTTTTTGAGGAGTTGTTCCTGTTGGTGTTGAATGAGGTCCAACTGTCCCAAAATCATTTCCGTCAGTTTTGAGATCTGATTCCTTTCATCGGAGAAACTGTTGCCAAACAGATTCGGACGAAGACAACCATTGGCTGAAAGACTATTATCATTGAAAGGCTTGCTTTCTGTGGCATAAATGTGGTCCGATTCGAATGGAGCGGACAGTTCTGAACTCATAGAACCGATGGCCGCGTTTTGAGTGTCTCCGATATCTGACACAGAGTTTTGAAGACCACAAATACCCGTTCCTATCGAGTGCTGCGATACTTTAGTGCAGGAGATGTGGTCGTGAAAAGCAGCCGCGAGATTCACCTGACGTACCATTACTTCGGAGTCTTCATTACTGTTCAGTTGACCAGAATTTGCAGACATTTGACAATCGATACAATAGATTTCAAATGATTTTTTTGTAAACAATCAATAAATTAGACCAAAATTCAATGTGTTTTCTATAGATTTTTGAGCAAATTTTGCCAATACTTTTCATTTTAACATTTTTACCATAAAATTAATTGATTTAAGTCGGAATTAATTTTGTTTAACTTTAATTGTAATCGATTTTAATAACAAATATCTGTCAAATGTTTACATACAGTGTTCGGCCATTTTATATATGTATTGATCGTCACAATAGAAGTCATAACCAATAGAAGCACTCAATGTCTTAAAAGCGCACACTTTTGAAAGCAAATCAATTCCTATAATACTAGAGGTCCTATACTATAGTCACTATAGTGAACACTGAATGCAATGTTGAGTGATGTCAACCATCAAATTATTCAAACTATTCTTCAATGATTTAAAAACTTTGAACAAAAAAACATTTAAAGAATTTATTTGATTTGATGTCTGACTGAATACTGAATTGAAAATAAAATAAAATATAATAGATTAGATTTTAATTCAATTGATTTGATTTTTCTGCACTTTTCAAGAATTTTCACTTTAATTGGTTTTCAATACAATCGTATTTAAAAATTCATTGAAGGCTTTGAAGACTAAATCATTTTAAGACAATTATTTAATTCTTCACTTCAGATATAATAATCTGAGACAATATTTCAATAGTTAGACACAAATTTCGAATTTTATGAGACTTTTTGAATAAATGAAATAAAAATAAGTGATCCTCTCATCAATACATTGATGCAATCTCTGCAAACTTTTGAAATTGAGTTGGAGTATAATTTAAACTTGGTGAGTCTCCGCTCAATTCAACAAATTAGTTTTTGCTTAAAATGAATATGTTCATTTTTAATGATTTTGATTGACCAGGATAAATTTTTCAAGAAATATTTCACATAATAATGTGTAGGGATCAATTTTTTAATAAAATTTTAGTTCAAAATTTGAAGAGTAACCATGTTAAATCTTCAAAAAACTAGTTTCCAATCTTTTGAAAGGCTTTGAATGTTATAAGAAAAGGTCTCATTTACTCATTGTTTTGCATTTAATTCAATTAATTTATTTTTATTAAATAAAAATATAAACTTTGATTATTAACTCAATTCTAATCGAAAACTTATTTGATATTAAACTTGACTTTTATATTAACTGAAGCCAACTCCGCCACCAAATACTGAAGAACATAAGGGATAGCCACTAATCTTATGTTATCCGAAGAATCACAAAAACGGCATTTCCATAACTTTTTAATTTCATAGTTATACTGATCACCAATTGATGAACAGTACGGAGATATCAATGAACAGCATTTACCGCAAATATGAGCCTAAAATGGGACACAATTTGTAATTTTTATATTAAGAGAAATAATTTAAAGAAGATTTACCAGGGTCTTGTCAGAATTATTGAAGAGTCTATCCTGAAGAAGAAAAGAGGTTCCATGAGCTAAGAGTGAGTCCCTTTCCATTTCGCCGAAACGAATACCACCGCATCGTTTTCGACCTTTGACTGGTTGATGAGTAATATTATCGATAGGACCGGTAGACCGCACCTGATATTTATCGCCCACCATATGTCTGAGTCGAATGTAATAAATAATTCCAATAAAAATATCGGCTTTAAGTTCGCGTCCGTCGACTCCGCTATACATTCGTTCGGTTCCATAATAATTGAATCCAACGTTTTCTAAGAGTTTCCCGAAATAATCGGAAGCGATATTGTCTTCTGAGAAAGTGAAGGGAGTGGCGTCGTGTACCGTTCCATACATCGAAGCAGTCTTTCCGGCCATACTCTCAATCATTTGACCGATTGTCATTCGAGACGGAAAGCCGTGAGGATTAAAGATAATATCGGGAGTCATACCTCCTTCAGTGAATGGCATATTTTCTTGAGGCCAAAGTACAGAACAGACCCCTTTCTGTCCGTGTCTATTAGCAAACTTATCTCCAATAATGGGTGCTCGAGGTATCCAAAAAGTAATGACCACATTTTGAAGGATACTTTTACCAGAATCAGAGCCAAGAATCTTAACGTCATATATGAAAGCGGTTTCTGTGGATTTGTATTTCTGAACTTTGGTCTCACCATTGGTTAAGTCTATATAACTACATATGGGGTCATCGAACTCCACTTTTGAACCAATAAATGGCAGTCCGTCTAAATCTAATTTTTCTGCTAATTTCTTATCGTCTTCTTTACGACCGAATGTATAAAGAATTTCTGTGGACCCACCTTTGATTCCTCCCTTATCTCTCAAATCAATTTTCTCTGACTTATAAATGGATCCGCATTTGAATCCGCGCTCAACGGATGCTTTGTTAAGAATCATAGCGTCTTCCATATCATAACCAGTGTATGAAATGACGGCCACCACAGCATTTGTTCCGAGCGGGTAGTTATCGCCCTCATAGTGGTCGTGAGAAGTGGGTCGGACTAAAGTTGACTGTGGGCTCATTATTGTATATAATTTATTATCTGACCTATACTTTATTGTATGACAGGGTGTTCCCATCGTTTGTTTAGCCATTTGACAGGAATACATATTACGGGGACTTTGATTGAAATCGGGGTACGGTATCTGAGAGGCCAAAATACTTAGAATACTTGTCTCTCTCAGCTCCTGATGAGTGGTGACTCCGGGCATCATTTCTGATGGAGTCACACATATATCCATATAGACCTGTTCAAATGTTCCAATCAGTTCAAGACTCTGTGTCATTATATTGAAGACGGGTCTCATCATTCGGGCCGGAGTTGAGAATAAGAATATTCCCGGGAATTGCGTCGCTTTATCTGTCTTCGGAACGAAACCAATTTCAAGAGTTGCGGGAACTTTACTGTTGTTTTTGGCCTTCAAAGTACGTAATTCATTCAACACCGGGACGGCTAACGACTCTTTCAAATACCCAATCATTTTGCCGTCGAGAGAGACGTTTAGATAATTGTCATCGATATAAATGGGAGAATCCATTGGTTCCAAACCCGCAGAATACAAGAGATCGAGAACATTGCGAACAGTGGACTGATAGTTAGTTATTTGACACATCTCTGCCATATGGTTGAGAAGACCACACGGAGTACCGTCAGGCGTGTGAACTGGACACAGGAAACCCCAGGCTTCAGGGTACAATTTACGACACGCAGTAGTTTTCATTTCAGCAAAGAATTGTCCACGGTGCACTGCACGGAAATGGGACTGAAAACGCCACCAATTTATTTTGTCGGCGCTTACACTAATTCCGGCCGATTGTTGTAACCCGAGGCCATTTTTTGAGCGTAGATTTCCTGTCGCAATGAGAAATTCGAGGGGACGGGTTATTTCACTATATTTGGTGGTCAAAGACCTTTTGACAATAGTTGAGGTCAGGACACAACTGTTTCCAGTTTTATCTGCTGTTTGAAGCAATTTGTCGATCACTATCTTAACTGAACTTAAAAAATATGAGAGGCGTTCCAAAAGAAGAGTAAAATAAATGTGTCCACTCAAATAAATTTCATGAAACATAGGATTGTCCGGATTTTCTTGAGCGCACTCTCCCTTTGCAAATGCGAACAACTTTCTGGTCATAAACACCATTAAATTGAATTTATCCTGATTTGAGGTCAAGTGGATTGCAATACATTCTCGCACCAGGAGGTCGGTAACCTCTTCATCTGTATACCAGGGCGGACACTGACATTTGGCTCTGAATCGTTCGCCGATATATTTTTTGATTTGTTTAGAAGTGTAGAGGTTTTCGTCCTGAACCAGACGTAACATATTTGTGACACAACCCTTAAAGAACGTGTCCTTCTGTTTGCCTTTTGTTAACTCATTGAAAATATATTGATCGGAGACATCCATAAGACACTTAAGAACCATCATTAATGGCAGATAAATAGGTTGTCTGTCGTAGAAGAAACGTAATCTGGCCGTTCCATTCGTCAAATAGTGGAGAACCATATTCTGTGCACAAAATAAATTTTAAAACAATTTAAATTTTGAGAATACTTACGGCTCCCATTTGATCGGTGCGGACAGATCTGATTGAAATTCCGTACTCAGAAAAAAGATGTCCGCTATCTTTCCACGATTTACGAAAGATGGCCATTGGCTTCAATCATATAATTATTTAGTTAATAGATTCTTAAATAAATTAAATAAAAACAATTACATAATTTCTTCTCTGAGCCGTCAAAAGTCTGATCAATCGTTCGTTTCCATTGATTATAAAATAACCGCCGAAGTCGTCGGCGTCTTCTTTGCGATAAACCATTTGTTTTTTATTTAGTTTTTCTAAATTACATCGATTTGACTGAAAATCAAATCAATTTAAGCATTGAATCACAATTAATAGCAAAGAGTAATACCTTTGCCATAACCGGTATTTCGCCGACAAAATCTTCAAAGATTTCCTGCATTTTTCCGTCAATACTCCAGGAAAATGTGAGCTGAAGTTTACCCCTATATGACGTTCCTCTCATTCGAGCCTAAAATAATTCAAATTTATTGAAAACATAACTCAAATAAATAGCAAACCTCTGAAGGAAAGAAGTGAATAGTTCTCGACTGCGAGTCCTTATGAACCACAGGATTAAAAAGTTGTGAATCCTTTCCAATAATGTATTATATAATAAATATTTAATCCAATCATAAAATGGTAGTCAAAACCTACTATTATTTGGATCCGAATTCTTTGTTTTGATGGTAATTCAAACTCAAGAGGTCTGAGGTTCTAATAATTGAATAGTTATTTAAACAATTTAGTGGTTTCCTCCTAATTCAGACCTGAATTCCTTTCTGTAGTCCCTCTTCTATCATGAAATTGAATGAATCGATGTGTGCTTTCGCTATGTTTTGGATCGACTGAAAAAAAGATTATTTATAACATTTTAATCAAATGATTTGATTATGAAATTGAGTCTTACTTTAGCGAAGGGTCGGTTTAAATCATAATAATCTTTAGTTTGTATTAATTTCTGCGACGGTTTTATCGATAAATTCTGTATATCACGCCATAACTCTTCCGGATTTATTTTATTCTTGGCCATAATTTGGGTTAATTTACATCAAATAAATGAACAAAACATTAGACATGTGTTTGAGATGTGTTTTAAATGCATTCAATAACAAGAGTGGAGCGCATGTCATGTCTCCAATGTTTTGCCTCTAATAGCAAAAGAAAAACAATAATTTAAGCATTGTCAAAGAGGAATGAGCATGCAAAATTTTATCTGCTTATGGCCAATTTTAAGGTCCGAAATAATTACTCGCTATGATTTGCTTTAAAAATGACCAAATATCTTATTTCACTAACTTTTATAATTTATAAAAATTTAAATAAAAAGTTTTAAAGGCTTTAAAAAATTTCAGAACAATTTTTAGAAATAAAAATTCATTTAAATAATCTAGAATTAGATGTAATGAAATCATTTTATCATAAATTTATAATTATTTAGTGTATAAAATGTTTGAATGTCTGACAATCAAAAGATTCCTTGGTATAATAATATTGTGCGGAATTTTAATATATTTCCAAATATTGAGTTTTAATGCCTTCGACGGACTTTTAAGACATTTTTCGCATAAATATTGGATTATATCTCTGAAATATAAGTCGTATTTATTGATTGTCAAATCGTTCTCGACTTCAGTCCAATAA
>JAQFZI010000967.1:0-11927 GCA_034695605.1 Eupelops occultus
ATAAGATTTGTTAATTGATTATATAAATAAAAATGACTAGAATCAATTATTGTCAAAGTATTTTGCTCTCTAGCATTAACGCATCAAGTTCTATTCAAATAATTTATGCATTTTTTAGTTTTAGCTTGACATTCTCTATCACATTTAATCAGATTTTCGGTTGAAAGTGAAGGGTGAAAGTTAAGAGAAGGCAATTCTTACAAATTAATGTTCAAAAGTATATTTGTGATGATTGTATGAAATTTAAAACAAATCTATAATATATATAAGTTATTAGATTTTTCTTATTATAAGTAATTTATCTATTATTTTACAAGTGATTATTTTATAGCCAGAGATGTGCAGGGGTATATCCTAAAACATCCTAATTTTTTCTCGAGGTACCCCTTTCCCTAGTTTCGGTTTAAAACTACCCACTGGGAAAATCTTAAAAAAATAGGTGCAAGATGAATTTAAAAAGCATGGAAAGCAGAAAGTTTAATATTATGTATTACACACACATACATACAGCGTTACGATGTCTGTGACAATCCCCCTTATACCCCTCATTTTCAAAATTTTCGGGAGCCCTTAATTTCGAGTAGCTTGCCCATCTCTGATTTATAGCTTGTTACTAGTTTATTATTAAATGTAAGTCATTTTATTAAATTCATTCAGTTTTAAAGTTTGAAATTATTAATTCATAAATTATACAAATTTTTCTCTCATTAAACAATATACCGGATCAGTGATGCAGAAGATTATAGCCAAAATACCCCTTTAATTTTGGGTCTGAAACAGATTCCCTCCCTCAAGAAAGAGATAAAATTCAGGCGAGCTAAGCGAGCCGGCAAAGTTTTGGGACTTACCTTCTCCTGTTGAATTTCTAACATTGCATCTATGGGAAGAAAATGACGTCACACCCTCCTCTATACCCCCTATTTTCAAAATTTTTAAGACCCCTCCCCTATTTTGAGGAGCTTTCGCATCACTGATACCGGATAAGCAAGAGTTGAAAAGAATTGCACCCAAAATATGTAAATGTCTTCAAGAAAAGTATATCACATAAAGTCTATGAATAGAGACTAATAATTGTTTCACAAAGTTTTTCTGCCAGTGCACCCTATGCAAACCTAGCCTTGCTATTTTAAAGGTGATCTATGAAAAGTCTTTACAGTTTCGTAAATGAACAAGATTATGTACTATATCCCATTCTGTAATGTATTAAGAACTATTTGTGTCGCCTTGAAATTGAAGCACTTTGGACAACCCTGATTTAAAAATGTTATACTTAAAATCAATAAACAACTTTTAGAACTAGATAGCACAAATTAGTTCAAATACTAAATACATATGTAAAAGGTGGGTGGGTGGTTTAACGAACTAGATTTTATACGACATCCCTTCGGTAAATATAGTTAAAAACTAAAGAAAAATAATTGAAGTCTTAAAACATTAAAACCATTATATAATCATAATGTTTAGTGTTAAGCACTGGAGTCGAAAGACTGTCAAAATACCCTGGAATCGTCGCTGAGAGACCTCCCCCCTCAAGCCGAATTTTGGAAATTCAACCAATTTGTTAAGCATTGTTTTGGATGTTTTGAGCAATTTTAAGTTAGTTCTTGTCTATTTAGGCTTAAATAACCGGAAACTAACTTTCTAATGCCTCTCTTAAGCGAGAAAACGGCAGTTCCGGTCGCCATTTTGTCCACCATTTTACCCCCTCCTGGGATTTTGGAATACTCTTCCTGGGAATTTGGACAAATCCGCCATTCTACCCTCCCCTGATACCCTCTGGCTTCGAAAAGTTTGGCCACCAGTGGTATTAAGTAAATAAGAATAAGATAGGGGCTAAAAAACGAAGTTTAGTTTAAAAATGATGATTGCATTTTTGGTAGTTATGCTTATAATCTATTTTTCAAAATTTAATAAATTCATAGACGACCTCTATTTAAAGCTTCTATGTGATGGTATATATCAATGATCAGAATCCTTCAGAAATACTTGAATTTCTTGAAAATATCGATGCCTTTTGCTTATTAAGAATGGAACCGTCATATAAACAATGTTTTACATTCAAAAAGATTCAATTAGATAAAATGAATGTACCTTTTTTGCACTTTTAGTCTCTCGAATGTTTAAAAAAATTGAGCTTTGAGCTAGCATAATAACTAAAATGAATTTCACATACAATGTTTATCACATTATATTTAATAGATTTATATTTAAATTATTTATAATTAGATAAAAGGTGTTAATCATATATTCATCAAATTTACAAAAAAGTTTATAAAATGTATAAATAAGTATTGTTTAGTTTTAAGCCATCAGATTTTTATAGGTTTTTGAGATACCTAACACTTAAATGATTCTTCTTTCATATGCATTCATCAATTGGGTACAACTTCTTTTGGTCTAAGCTGACCATAACTTTAGTATTGTTATGGCTTTTTTATAAGAAAATTGTTATCAACTTATTTATGTAAACATATTTTAAGTGAAAGTATAATCAATATTTTTGGCTTTTATAGTTATGCCAAATGGGTTAATATAAGCTGGTAAGTTATTAAAATGCCCTAAATACGAAGTTAAAATGGTAAACTTGTGTCCATTCGGTTTTTGATCAAGTATTTTGGGTATTGATTGGAGGTGTCTGTCAATCATTACTATTTCTTAAAATATTATTAATCCTCATATTCGAGAATATTTTAAATTTAAGATATCATTAATACATTTAATTGGTATATAAAGTGCTTTAATCAAAATAAATTGAAGCTTTCATTCATTTTTGATTCGATGCTTTAACATATGCCTGCGCTTAAGCATAAAAAAAGATACTTGCACCATTTGCTAATTTCAATGCATAACTTATGCATGGTTCTTTTTAGAGTTAATTAAAGTCATTAATTATTGAATGTTGCAAGTATCTTTTTGATGCTTAAGTGAAAACATATTTTAACATATTTAGGACTTTTTCATTTTTGAATTAAGAACATCTAGGGTGGAATACCCATTTTTGCTGCTTAAATTCAGGTTAAACTATTTTATCCATGTTGTTTAACAAAATAAGTTTGGTCATTTGAAATTATACAGTCGAGATCTAGCAAGTTTATATATATACGAAGAATTGTTTTGCATCAAAAATAAGTGATTGAGTGATTGAGTCCTTTTCTATTTGAGTTTACCATAGCTTAAACACTCAATTGTTATTAAAACAACCCCTGGTATATGTGTATAATTGCTAGTATCCACTGTTTTTATGAATATCAAATTGAAGAAAACCATTGATTGAAAAGGTTTGTCAATTTGTTACCAAATTATATGAGGAAAATTGTAAATGAATGTTTACCTCCAAAGTTTTCCCAATGTTTTGCTGAGCTCAGCATTATGAAGATGGGGGTGTTGATCTGCCAATTTCCTGCGCGCCGCCTGAGCCCAAACCATAAATGCATTCATAGGGCGCTTGACATGAAGTTTTAGTTTACTTGATGAGTTTGGTTTATTAGTAGTGGTCACTAGAGTCCAATCATATCCCTTAAGCACTTTAGACACGGCATCACAAATCGATAGCTTAGAGTTCATTGATTTGTCGCTATCTTTTGAAATCTCATTGTTTTCAGAACCACTTCCCTCTAAGGATGACATACTTTTACCACAAATATTATTAAAAACAAATCAGTTATTAACCACTCATTTCAATGTCTGATCCACTCTATTGATTGCCAAAAAAAGTTGGCGCATAGCATAGCATTCACTTAAGGAAAATATTTCGGCTCTTCCCTTATCCGGAGCTTACATTGGTTTGAGTAAAGTACTCTTCTCCTCATTGGATTTGGAGTTGAAGCCAACCCTATAAATGAATTCAATTGCGAACTATTATGAAATTTATTTTTGTGGTTAAATGATAGGCAAAGTAAACAGTTTTCATATAAATTATTAATCAAAGAAAATATCAGACATTTTCTGGAATTGATATGAAGTTTACGCAAAATAATCCCAAAAAGTGTTATCCCATAAACGCGTTTATCATTTGTATATAATTAGAAATCGTAAAAGTCTTATAATTTCCGCTGCAATGCGTCTGTGTTTCGGCAAATCTGAAGGGAAGACGATATCAATCTAAGGGACCAAATATTTTCCTCAATATATAGTTTCTTGATTTGTGAGATTAAATGATGGAAACGGAGAGAAAAACTCAAGACTCGAATCGAGACTTTGATTGTAATACAGAGCCGGTGTGAAAATCCAACATTTAATGAATACCTTATGAAATATTTTATTCCAATTTTAATGCGGAGAATATCCTGAGAATAGACTCAGAATAGTCTCAGAATAGACTGAGAAAAGTCTTTAGTTGTGAAAACATTCAACAATAAAAGATGCAAAGCGTGAAAACACGTATGGCTTTTGATTTTTTTATCACTTCAACATAACAAGCCTAACCTCCTCACACTCATCATTACTATAATTTTGAGGATACGCTCAATGGCTCTACAATTGTGTGCACCGGTATATTTTTAGTAGGCCTCCAATCATATAACAAAGGCTCGAAATCAATTGTCCAAATATATGGTCTCCAAACATATAATTTTCCACTTTCTATGAGATATAACATTAAATCAAAGATGCGATGATATGGTAGTGATAGAAATGAACTCAGCATTAGCTCAGCATTTGCTCAACACTTGTATCGCTTCCTAAAGCTAGTCATCTCTAGGATTCCCAGAGTTTATAAATATAGATGAGTTTCAGAAATATTTTCAGATATTTGATACGCTATCATAACATACAGTATATAAGAAATTCATTATTAGTAATACATTTTGAGTGCATAAGACAGTCAATGGATAGCAATGGATGGTTCAAGCGATAAGTCACTAAACATTTCTCTTTTTTTTGCCCAAAATATGGTGTAATTACATCGGTTTCCCTCTCATCCCTCTAATCAAAACATGTAACTGACTTATTGAATGAGTCTAAACTCCCAACATTTAGAGGAGCCTGATTTTAAATTCCCTGAACCATTTTTTGGAGTATATCATTGAGACCCAACCGCACTGTCATTTATTTATCAGTTTTGGCTCACTTACATAAAGCAAGTGCCGGAACACTCCTCATGTTTGCTCAGTTCTTAACTATTCTAATGCAGACAATGCACAGCATAGCAAAGCATAAGCTTTGAAGCGATCAAAAGCGTACTTCGGATTCAATTTCAGATGAATTCTCTTACAATAAACAAAAAATTGTCTCTTCTTTACATTTAAATATTGCCAAAAAACTAAGCGTTTGAGACATATTCCGATCGAAACTCTGAGTCGGGTTTTGGTTCTTTGATGAATGTACGGGTCAGTCATTACTTAAAGAGGCCGACATAACGGGCGAATTGCTGTGCAAAAATGCCGACCCTTTACGCCTTCATCCTAATAATGTTTCTTCACCTCAAATAACATATTCATAATATGCAAAAATGCGCTTCACTTCAAACTGAAGCACATGTGCTCTCATTTGTCTACAAAACTAAGTAATTATTAGGATTTTAATTCAATTTAGTTTTACTCAATTTTCTAAACATTGACAAAAAAATGTGTAAAATCCCATTAAAATGTCAGAGAGAAATTAATTTAAGTAATCTTGCAATTTCAAATCTAAATAGTCATTTACATACGAATCCGGATATAAACCAATGAATACACTTTACTATGAATTCCAACGAAGATATGTTTTCAGAGACCGTGTAATGATCGGAGTCTCACATTTTATGCATCACTTCGTAAACATTGCACTTAAAATTGGATCTTGCTCGCTTTTTAAACCATTTGATTAATTAATAAATGGCATTTATGAAGGGATGAATGAATAAAATCTAAAATTGATTCAATTGAAAAAATAATTAAATAGTCAACTCTTGAGATAAACTCTTATTCTTTAAATTAAATTCTATTTATTTGAAACTTTTTTGGATTTCTATGATTTTGATCTAAAAAATTGGAGAATTAGAGGGATTCCAATCTTAACTTTGAAAAATTACATTTGAGGATAGATTACGATTAGACGATTAAATTTTGAAAGAGTTTTATTCTTGTGCATTACCTTGCTTATATAGTGTAATGTTAGAGTGAAAAACAATTTTTTAAATAAGAGATAGTTTGTAATAATGATAGTCTACTTGTGTTACGTCGTGTTTGTGAGAATGCGATGAAAGGAGTCATACAAAACAATCATTATTTTCTGTTTAACGCGTTTACTATAAGTTATAGTCTATAAGAATGAGAGTTCATTTTCTTAGACTTTTGCCGAATAATAGCCTAAAGGACTCGTATTTGATATCAAAATGAAAGCCGTTATTCATTATTACAAAGAAATGATAGTTTTGCCAACAAATCAAAGCCGTGTTTTTGTTGGCTTTTTAACTGACGGTTCTTTCTATGAGTGTCTATAAGTGACTATAAGTGACTATAAGTGTGTCAAAACACAAAACTGTTTTACTTCTGAATTTAAAATAATTGTTTCAAATTACTAGTCTTACAGTCTATTAATTGTCGACTAATTCTTTAAATTCGATTCAAATGTAGTTATTTAGACGATAGTAAATGTCAGATAAGAGGGTAGTATAGGTTCACAATCAACAGATGACATTAATTTATTAGTTTCTCTAAAATGTGTTGCTTTGAAAAAATCAAAGATATATTCATAAAATAGAAAACATTTTTGCGATCTCTCATTAGTAAGGGTTCAGCAAAAACTTTGCGTATAATGACTGCCAGTGAGTCTAAAATAGATTTTTGCGGTAATCAATGACAACATTTACTTGACTCACAATTGCACACAACTTTCGGAAGCCTTTGCCTAAAGCCTGGCTAATAAAATGGCGAACATCTAAATAGTTGTGATGTGGTGTAAAAGTAACACTCTTTGAGATCACAACTATTCTACTTATTATGCACTTTAACTTTAAAATAGTTAATCCAAACTAAATAACAAAGAATTTCTCTCATAAATGCCAACACATATCGCGAATAACTTCACTTAATTTACTTGTCATGAATTAGCCAAATGTCACTTCAAATCTATTCCCATTTTCTTATTAATTAAATTTCTTTCTCAAAAATCTTACTCCACTCCATCTTTTCATTCTATTCTTCCTAGCTTACTTCCAAATTCAAATTATTAAACATTTAGAACCAGGAAAATTTTAAATATTTTTTCAAATAGTTTATTTCAGATTTCATTCAATATAATTATAAGAATCGATACAATTCTTTCAAATATTAGAAAAGTATTTAATTGGAGGAATAGATTTTCTATGATAAGATCAGGAAGTGTGTTGTGCTGTGTATGTGCTGTGTATGTGCTGAGTACAGTTTTACGTTGAGTAAGTAGTGAACCCGTGATAAACGATCTAATCATATGGATTGGAATTCTGAGGTATAAGGTTTTTCACAGCCATAGACACTGAACAGCTCTTTTGTTGGCCAATACAAAGGTAGTCTTGGATGTGATGTGCGAATAGAAATGCGTAGCACCCGATCTGTCTCTGATTCGTGTCATGAAAACAGTTGTGAATTACTTTTTCTTATGTAGTTTTTGTCGCATTAAATGAAAAATGAGTCAAAATGTGTTCAAAATGATGAGACATACGACTCAAATGCAGAGCTTTTTTCCAAGATTTGCGATCATTAGAGCCGACAAAAAACTAAGTCTAATGTTATAGGATTTGAAAAGAGGAGACTCTATAAAATAATTAGCAAACTTTGTATATGTATTGTATAGTTTCTCATTCTTCAAATTCATTCAGAGCTACTGAAACTGTGCAAAAATTTTATGAAAAGAACTCAGACTAAAAAGATTTAGTTTCACGATATGAGTGCATCCGCCCTATCGCTGAATCACAAGAACCAACTTATTTGGCATAAGGACCGTATCTCAGCCTTTATTCTAAGCTTCCATTGAAAGCATCAGTTGAATCAATGTTCCGATTGTAAGACATAAGTAATAGAGCACTGGTAATGAGCCCAAAGCCCAAACGGCCCAACTTCAAAACAAGTCACATCGGACACAACTAACCATTGTTTGGAAAATTTGGAAATTCAAACCTTATTTTACACATATGTTGTTCGGTCAGCACATCCTTCAATTTGTGGAAAACACTATTGAATTAATTAAAAGTAATTTAAAATCTTAACAATTATTTGAAACGAAATGAGAAAACATATAAATTAGGATAAAATGTGAATTTGTTTGATAGAAAGGATGATAATTTGAGTTATAAGAAGAACGTCGTTAATGTTGTTCTTATCTGACATAATCTAAGCAATGAAAGAGTGTTATAAATTTGTGGTAATATAAGCCAAATAGTTTCATATCTATTTGCCATCGCAGGCATCACCACAACAGCCGACACACCGACAACACAAACACACAAAGATATATACAACCGGCAACTTTTCACTTTCATTCAAACTTAATTGAGAAGACATAAGACATCCTTTCAATAGACCGGTTAAAGCATCGTTGAAAGGCACACCACTTTTATGCAGTGCTGGTATATTACTGTTGGTATTGTCAATACAAACGCCTTCACATTCGACTCAATGAAGACTTTTATTTTCTAATTCAATAATCGTGTTGTAAACTAAAGATAAAGTACTTCTTTGAAGACTTACTGCTTGAATCGACTCTTAATTGCTCGAACAAATGCTCTTCACATCATTTTGTATCACTTCGGTTGACATTTCATTACATACTGACCTCATCTCAGATATCAATCACATAATATCATTAATTTATATCTTTTATTCAATTTGTCAAACAGTCTATAAATAAGTTATTAAATGACAACAATTTTTCATTCATTTTTCAAAGTTATTCTTTCGATTCAATAATTGTTGATATATTTAATTCAAACACAACTTTTATATCATTAAAACCGATCAAAAGCCTAACTCAAATTTTGAATCATCTGAAAGACACATCAATTGACACATTATGATAACCACATAAAAAATTTGATGTAAATTCTAAGGCTTTGCATTCATTTTTAGTACAACTGTAGTAGAGTATACTGTGGTATACCTGTGTCACAGAATTCAAGGATTTCATTCAAAGGAAAAGAGTGTTTAATATTCTGAGTCGAGTTTACATTAAAGAGTCTTAATTTTGATGACTTTTGGTTAATAATTTTGTTAAACGTGTTGGAGGTTTGCGGTAATAAAATAGATATAATAACAAACAAAGTGAGGCTTTGCTTTGCTTTTGACTCTTGAATTCTTTTAAGTAAAGCGCTTTCAATACTAATAATAAACTTAATGCTAACTCTATTGAAATTATCAAATAATTATATGGATTAACACAGAATTGTGAACGAAGTCATTGTAAGTTTAATTTCGAAAATTCCAAAATTTTAAGACTTTTGAGACTATATCTCGAATAAGAACGGTGCCAGAGAACAGGCTGACGGAGTACTGCATTGGTTGGTGTTATGAGTTCTTAAAGAGGCTGTACTTTGAAGTGACTACACTTAACTGCATTTCGATTTCATCGCTTCTCAAACTTTGGGCATTACATCAAAGCATAAGCTCTAAAACACTACAGAAATAAATATTTTTCATTTTGAAGTCAATATTCAGTCTTTTGGTTGTAAACGAAAACTGTTTGTTAAGTGAAATGAAAAACCGATAACAGAGTAATTAATTGATTAAATTTAAAACTAATATTTTTTTCAACAAAAGTTGTGAAAATCGATTAAATGACAGAAATGAATGGTTCGAGTGTTTCACGGAATGTAGAGTTTAATTCTTCGATACTCAACAACATTTCCGTTTCAAATGATAGCAATTCTTCATTAAGTGGTCAGAGTTCCCGAAATGCTATTTCGATAGAATTGGCGGTGGCCACCGGTCCCTCCAATAAAAACTCCAATAATTTGATTCCAAATGAAATATTTGAGTCAAACCCTGCCATTCAAGACGCCGTATCTAAAGTATTACAGAGTTATGACTGGTCACTGGTGGCCCGAACAAACCGACAGACAACTACCACTAAACAAAAGACTCACGTAAAGCGGCCGATGAATGCTTTTATGGTATGGGCACAGGCAGCTCGAAGGAAACTTGCTGAACAGTATCCCCATTTGCATAACGCAGAACTCAGCAAAACTTTGGGAAAGCTTTGGAGGTATACCTCTTAAGTGCCAATAAATGGATTGATTGCATTTGTTTATTGCTTCAGTAGAGTTCTGGGCGACGACGAGAAAAAACCGTTTATTATTGAGGCCGAGAGGTTGAGGTGTAAACACAAAAAGGATTTTCCCGAATATAAATATCAGCCACGAAGAAGAAAACCATTGAAATCCATATCGAGTTCTGGGTCTTCATCGACTACCAGTAACTCTAATCAACATAATATTGAAAGCGACCCCTCGAGCAGTGGTCGTTCCATTGAAACCAATTCAAATGGCGATACTGCTCAACAACAGTGTAGAGCCAGTCCTGTTGGCGGCACTGATCGAATCTGGCCCTCTCTTCAAACTGAATCTATTCAACACTGTAGACCAAGTCTTGTCAATAGTACAGACAGAGTTTGGCCATTAACTCCCGAAAGTGATCAGCACTGCAGGACTGGTTTAACCACAAACGCAGAAAGAGTTTGGTCAATGCAAACAGATTCTGGCCAACACTGTCGGTCAGCCCTATCTAATGCAGATAGAGTGTGGCCAACCTTAGCCTCCGAACCCAATCAGCACTGCAGACCAAGCTTAACTAACACTGCAGATCGGGTTTGGACATCATTACAGATAGAACCAGGTCAACATTGCAGACCAGGCCTTACCAATCCTTCAGATAGAGTATGGTCTACATTACAGATTGATTCTGGTCAACATTGTCGATCGGGTTTGTCTAATACAGGAGATAGAGTTTGGCCTTCTTTGCAGATTGATTCGGGTCAACATTGCCGCTCCGGTTTAGTCAATAGTGCCGATAGAGTGTGGCCTACGCTGCAAATTGAATCTGGACAACATTGTAGGTCGACTCTGGCCAACAGCTCTGATAGAGTTTGGTCGACATTACAAACAGATTCTGGCCAACACTGCAGACCTGGACTGCCTAACACTACTGATAGAGTTTGGCCATCAATACAAACCGATTTTGGACAACACTGCAGAACAGGTTTGGCCAATACTCAGGATAGGGTCTCGAATGTGAGTCATCACTGGTAAGCCCTCAATACTAAATACTTATGTATTATAAGTATATTCAAAATCTATGAAAAATCATTGAATAGGAAATAATGGGTTAAATAAACGTTTCTATCGATTAGACTTAGAATACCTCAGACTTGACTCCAATCGAAGTCATCTCAAATAAAAATATATAATTTTTTTTCGTTATTCACTTTAAAATTCATTCATTCGTAAAATTAGTTATTAAAAGGCTTTCAATGAGTTTAGAGCAGACTTTTAGCCCCAATTATTTTCAAATTTTTATTTATTAGAATTTTTTCTCATATAATGTAATTTAATGTCTCATTATTACAAAAGTTGTGGATTTTATTCATATAATTATTTATTAAATTATGTAATAAATTGTTTAATCAAATAAAAACCGGAAAACATATTATTTAATTGACATTTATTTGGTATTTCTTAGGAACCCATTCATTGTTACATTTTTCACGTTTTAAAAATCAAACAATCGAATAGCAGTAGTAGTAGTGGTGCTCATCCATCTCAGAAGGAGTTTGTTTAAAAATATTGGTCTCTATTTTTAAAAAAGATCTGATTTATAGCACCTTTCCATAGACCTAATGTAACAAATGTTGCACTTTTCAAAACTCAGTGCATTACAGATATCTCAGATACAGAAAGGCTTTTCCAATTGGCTGTCTCCTCCATTTCCACCGCTTGGACTTCATTTAATAAATGAACGAAAGTAATAAGATCGGAAGAG
>JAQFZI010000968.1:0-11922 GCA_034695605.1 Eupelops occultus
AAGACTATGGAGAAGAGGCTACGTTTCTATCGTTTCCTAACGTATGGCATCGGATCTGTTCTCTATTAAAGAAATATCGGAATTCATTCTTTTATCTCTTTAGGCAATTACTATACGTTTTGTGCAGTTTTTTAGAGTCAAATACAAAAGGGAACCAATCGTTGATTAAAAATATATGTTAGGAATTAACCAACTTTTTGTTCTCTAATTTTATTATTATTATTATTATTACTGTTTTAGGATTCAGTCTACAAAATACTCGTAAGAATTTCTTATTTCCATTAATACAAAGTGTAACAAAAGTGCAGTTAAATAGTTAAGTGTTAGCACCGGATGGTTTGGCATTACAGTTCATTGCCTAACTGCTCACTCCTTCATTTCTAACGTTTTCCTCTTATTTTATGTCAGACTTCAATACAATACAAACTATTGTTAGTTCAATAAATAAGGAGAAACAAGAATAAAAAGAAACGCATTTAGAAATTATAAAACCTTAGGCTAACACAGAGATAAACAAGATCAAACACTGAATAATTTTACACTTAACACAACTAAAGTTCAAATGAATAATGACTGAAATCAAATCAATTGAAAGTTTTAAATAAATGACTAAATTATTGAAATATTAAGAAAATGCTTCCTTTTATTCAATCAATTAATTGATTAATAATTTTTAATCACAAAAGCATTCATTCATTTTTGATAAACAATTTTATAAACTGAATGTGAAAATTCAAAATCATTTCCATTAAAGTACAAAGACTTAAGAATTGGACCAAATATTGAATTTTCCATTTTTGATGAAATAAATTCTGTTTTTTTTTGTTTGTTTTGATCCAAACGTTTCATTCCTTTTGTTTTTGGGAAATCATTTTTCGATCAAAATCAAAGTCAAAGATTTTTTGTGTAATGAAGTGAATAAAGGGAACAATATTTTCATTTCATTCAATATTAAACTCTTATTCAATGTTTTAATTATAGCTCCAGAAAAACATTAGAAAAAATCGATTTTCCTGATTACAAAATGAATTATATAATGAAAATAAGAAGAAATGAATAGTGAGTGTTGTCTTTCAATTGATGTATAACCAAGAACCTCTCTTAAATATGAAAACTTCAAAATAATTCACAAAAAACATAATACGATTTATAAACAAAATAAAAAATGTAATACTTTTGAAATCAATGAATTCAAAAGAATAAAAAACAAAATTTTATTTATGAATCAAAAATCTTCTTATGATTTATATGTTTTTGTATGCAATGAATAAAAAAATAAATTGTATTCGACTTATGCTAATCTTCACAACAGTTAAACACATCCCTTAAAAAGTATTCACTATTCTGTTCATAGAGTTTTAGGAAAAGCAAATATATATAAATATAAAAGCAATATAAATATCATCGAAAAATACAGCAAAATGTAAGTCAAGCCAAACCTCAATCAATTCAAGTCTCAGCTTAAAGGGCTTTCTGTGTAAGACATATATAAGTTATTTTAGTAGAAAATTAAGCGCTGTATATATGAAAGTAAATGTTTCTTCGAGGCCTCCAACACTTACCCATTAATCTCGAACAGTGGATTCGACCCTTCACTCCATTATAAACGAATGGGACTGGGGCTTTCATTTGAGAAAAAACTAATTTCTTAGTTTTCTTTCCAAAGAATAAATTTGAAGACATTTTCAATATTCATTCTATAATTTCCAAACGAATTGGTTCTGAGAATATGTTCATGCTCAATGAGTATAATCAATGATGACAACTAACTCTGATTTGAAAATAAATCTGACACAAGAAATAAATTTTATTTGCATTTTATTCAAAATATTTTTGATCTCTTTTTCAATGAAAAATAGGTCCAAATTATTGCATTGTTTTGAGATTTTTTTTTGTAATTTATTGTATCTTTTGTTTTGTAAACTTCAGTATTTTATTTGAAAATACGATAACCGATAACTTGATTCGGAAAAAACGCATAAATAAAAAACTTAAGGAAAATAGTATTTATTATACAAATGTTTTGAAATGAGTTTTCAGTGCATTTGAAGACATAAAATAAGAGACTTCTCTCTATTTCTAAATTAAATTCAAACTTTTCTAAACTAATGTCTAAAGATTTAAAGCGTTTCTTTGTATTGCTTTTACATCGATTTTACAGATTGTTCACAGATTTCTTCATCACATTTGAGAATTTAATTCTTTAAGTACTAAAGAAAAATAAGCAAAATTGTTTACTTCGTCACAATTTGTGTGACTCAACTATTTTTAATTCACTTAAAAGTTCAAATAATCTATTTCAATAAAGCTGAGTATTGTTGCCTTGGGATTACCTAATCTATACAGTATTTGAAATTTTCATTTTTTCCATTTAAACTCTCATTAAATATTGAAACTCAAGTCTAGACACAAATATCGACAAAATGTTGAATAAAGTGACGAAAATTGAAAATAAAAGTTAAGTTTAAAAAACTATCGACGAATGAAATCAAAGTTTTTATGTAAATGAAATCAATTAGTTTCCAGAAATCGAGTTTTTGTCGAATGAGTGAACAAATCAATTAATCGCTGGTTTCCAAGAAATCCGTTTCATTTGGAATGTAATCGAAGTACTTTTCAATTACCACAGAATACAGTAATTAATTTGTTTGTCCAAACATTATGTTTTTTTAATTTTTTAATAGATGCTTTCTATAAAATATAGGGGTGAAAATGGATAACTCTCATATGTCAGATGGGAATACATTAACAGTTTGAGCTCATTATTTTAATTTATTAAACTGGAATTAATTATAATGAGAACGCCAGGCGCTAAAAGGCAACGAACCGTTATTTTTATGCACTTCTTGATTGCATTAAATTAAACTTGTTTTCAAATCATTGACAAACTTAGAGGAAAGCCATCTTTTTCATAACAATGAAAAGTGTTATTGAGTGTAAGCCCTGTTTGACTATTGAAAAGATGATCTGAAATATAGTAGAATTATTGGTGAAATACTGCTATTATATGTTGAGGTGTTTTATTCAGACTTATGTCTGGCAAAACATTTTATTCAAAGTGCTGTGCAATGTATACCGAATACAATAAATTCAGTCATTTTTACATTCAATAGAATGTCGTTTATTCTGTGATTGATAGTCATCCAGGCATTGCTCTATTGGCCATATATTCAATGACAACATTTTCGTTGCTATCTCTGAACCACTTTTCGCTCCAACAAAATAAATCTCTATTTTACTCCTCTTTTTATATTTGATTACAAAATCAGAGATCACTTCAACGAATCGGAGCACAAAATTCTGATTTGAAAAACCAATAAAATGAATACCTTTTGGGTATGACTGACCCCTAACACATACAAATACAACAAAATCTTATCGATAGCTTAAGATTTGAATAAATCACAACAATTTAAATATTTATTCTTTGGTTTCAAATATTTTATGTAAATTTGTGTGTTTTGAAAGACAAATGTATTGAATATTATAATCAAATTGAATGTAATTTGTAAATTGAAAGCACCCGATATCTCATTATAACGAGAGAGACCGACATATTGAAAAGCCTAAAAATTGAGTTCTAACATATTTTATCTATGTTTGAAGTGGAGCTCTGGGGAAGTGTAAGGCTATTGATCTAACAAAAGATCAAAATTAAGAAAAACATCAATTTCTCTGTTGATATAGATTTCATTGACGGATAATTTCAATAGATTAACAGCACTTCATCTAAGAATATGTCATTTGAGTCTTAATAGCAACTGAGAAGACACTCATATTTTATGTCTTCCATAATAAATAACTGTTGTGCCGAAAGACTCTTCTCTTCAGCCTTTAGTTTCATTGAATAGCAATTTCTGTCACTAAAGTGTTCTAAAGAAGAGAACATTTATTTTAAGCAAAAACTGATACGAAAACCGATCAAAAGTCTAAGATATGGCAAAAGATGTATTGAATAAAAAGAGTCTAATATTGAATGAAAGTCAAGCGTTAATAATATTTATGGATATTATGGATAAAACTTTATATGAATCACAAAAAAGTAAATCGATTTCAATGCACTTTACTTTATATATTCAAAGAAAAAAAAACAAACGAATAGACAAATGAATAGAATTGTAATTTTTATTCATATTTGACTTTTTCTCAGATTAGCTTTCATTCAATTCTATACTTTTGTTAAAAACATCAAATAATTTGTATTCAAAGAAAAAATTCAAAATTTTTCACTTTTTTGCCGACAAGGCTTTTGTTATTTGATAATTATTGTCATTATTTACTTATTTTTAGGGACATATAAACAACATTCTAAACCAAAATATTATTTAATTAATTTTGTTTAAAATTTTGTTTTAGGATATAGAATCTAGGTAATAAAAGTAAACCAAAGAGGCATTCATACGTAACCAATTGCTCTTCGTTTTTCTATTAAATTAATTTAGGAGACATTTAAAAGCAAGGAAAAGCCAAGAGGGTCAGTTAAGAATGAAAAACACAATTGATAGCTGGACTTTTTTCACAATATTTACCGAAGAGATGTAGTATATATTCTCGTTCGTTAAACTACCCCACCCCCCCGGATTATAAAAATTTTGCGAAAATGGGGAAGTTTTTTTATTAACAATGAGATGAGACATTTTTAAAATATTGCGAAAATTTCAAAATTTTATGAAAATGACAAAATTCAATGGCTTTTTATTATCAATGATATTCCTAAATTCTGGTCTAAATGATTAAGGTGTAAATGTAGTATTCATTGTACTTGAGCCAAACCTTGTTTTTATATAAAAATTACCTTGCCAAGAGCAGCATTTTCCCCTTTATGTTAGAAATATAGGCTAGTTAAGCTAGCTTTAACTGAATTCATGCTTGTTTAAGCTCTATTTAAAATTAAAGCAAAGAAAATTAGGGTTTCCAGTCTGTTCTTCCGCGCACTTTTATCCTCTATGATGAGTGAGCTTGGTTATCTCTGTTTTCAATTTTTCGTAACATTTGAATCATTCAAATAAAATATTCAGTTTTATATTATTTTTGAACAAATGATTATATTCTTGCACTAAATAACTCAGTTTTAAAAATTTAGTACATTATTGAAGTCATTTAAGAAGAATATGTGGAATATGTGGAGATTATATGTTCCTTAAAATACACTCATTTTCAGTCATTTTCTTAATATAGTCTGAAATATTAAAATATATTTGAAATACTTTAATGAAAACCAGAGTTTATTCTCAATATTATATATATTTTCACTAAAAATTTGAAAATATTTGATCTTAATATGAATTATTTGTAATAAACTTTGTTCTCTACATTGAATGTAAGAAATTTTTTGGTTATAAACTCAAATATATTTTAAAATCCTGCAAAATATGAAAGTTTGCGCCAAATGTGTCGCATAAAAGATTTTTTAAACGGAATAATATGTTTTGTGTCAAAATAATGTAAAACCGATATAACTGATTGGCTTCACTTTCAGATTTAGACCATAGAATAAATTGACATTTTTCATTTCACAATATCAAACGTATAGCCCTTTCCCTTATAACTCACATAAATAATCCGAATAAATAACAGCTATAGTAAGTAAATGCGTTCACAAATCACTTTCATTTATTTGTTTCCTTCCAATAAATTCTTGAAAACTTTGTTTAAACCTTTTTTCTAACAAATAATTCTAAATTACTTTTAATTTTCAATTATTAGTATAACTCCGGGGAATATTCAGTTTTGAGCCTATAAAACAACTTCACTGCAACGCTTTGAAACAAATTATGAAAACAAACCTAAATTTAAATTTTAATACTAAATGATAAAATGAGACTTGGTCCTATTTAAGGATTAATAGAAATATTGTTCTAATTTGAATTCAAATGAATTCAAAGAGGAGTGGAATAAGTTTGGAATATTATTACCAAAAATTTATTTGTAAATATTCATTGTATTACTTATTACTGTGACTGACATTTAAAAGATAGCGCTCAGGCTTTTGGCAAAAATATATGAGAGGATTAGAACTTATTCTGTGCCGAGAAGAACACCACATCTTTTATCATTCTTTTGTTAGTTTTTCTTCTTCTTTGTCTCTCCTGAGGCTAATCAAAGATATATTTCTCATTTGGATTCAATCAATGAATTCTAGGATTTCATATGAGTTTCATATGAGTTGATCGCAATTCTTGTTTGAGATATTGTTTAGCAAAAGAAGTTCAATAAAAGTTGTAATAACTTTTTTATTACTTTATTAACACAAACAAAATCAGACTCGACTTAAATCAAATGAAAACACAACTCGAATATAAATATAAGTCAGAAAACGTTTCGTATTTGAATTGACACTAAAATAAAAAACAATTGATAAGATGTTTTCCAATCGGATTGAAAGCACTTCTGTCTCGTAATAAACGATATCATTAGAGTGTAAGCCATTGTCAAACACAACATATTTCAATACTTTTTTCATTTTGTGTCACTTCAATCACAATCAGTGAAACGCATTTCTTTGATGTGTTGTCCGCTCAAAGCGACAGTGTATTAGTCGGTTGATAGAGTTAATGAGGTATTGGACACAACTTATTACCTGACAGTTATGATGTTTATCCTTCAAATCCAAGTGAAGACTTACTTAAACTTAACTTATATTTCTCTCTTTTCCTCGTTTATACAGTCTTTCGATTCTGTACCAAAAGTATTATTATTTCAGTTCAAATATTTTGATTGAAATAATTTTAATGAGAATTTAATTAATGGTTATCTCAAAATATTCGTTTAAATTCATAGAATATTTTTCAAACAATTCTTTCAGAGATTTTCAAATATTAAAAGTTGAATTAAGTCACATTTGGCTTTATTTAATTAAAGGAAACAGAGACACAACTAATTAAATAAAAGCAAATTGAATTGAATTTAAGTTTAAGTTAACTCTTGAAGAGAAATGTCTAAAATCTGATTATACCATCAATTAATTTATTGTAAAAAGTGGACACAAAATAAAGTATCATAGAATTAAAACTTTATCTCTCGGGGTATTTAGACTCTTGTGAGGTATTTAAAGCCTAAAAGTATCCAGTTTGAATGAGAATCACGTTTAAAATAGTTAAAAAAAATAACGCTGATCACAATTTTGCGCTTTATTGTCTTTCATGAGACCAGGAATAGCCAGGCCGTCACTGAGGGTGTGGAAAGGGTAAAATGGCAGACCAAGACATTTGAGAAAGAAATGCGCCATTTTATTCACTTTAAAGTTAAATTGATAATAATTCAAAACCTAGCTAAATTATGTTCAGTTTATTGCCAATAATTTAGTTTAAATCTAATTATTTCAATTGAAATGACTAAAAATTACTGCAGAAAAAATTTAAGGGTAGTTCTACGAGCCCTCAAAACTCAGGTGATATTATGTAAAATTCTTGTCTGGTAATTTAGCTAGACCCCTTGGCTATGAAACATTTGTTATATGAAATACTCATTTTGATACTATTGGCTTTTTATACGAAGTAAACATAACTTCACTTAAATAGTTGAAAAAAGTTTAAATTTAGTTGAAAAAAAATATTTTCACTAGAACATTCTAGTAAAATGACATTTTATCAAAACAAGTCTAATGATTTAATAGATGAAATGCTACTCTGAAATGATGATAAGCGGATAAGAGCACTACTTTTTCTATGATTCATTAGATTCTTGTTCATATTTTGTTTCTTTTTTTCATTAAAGGAATCGATATTTTTCCTGAAAACAAGTTTTTCTCAGAGATTTTCACGTCTGAAATGAAGATTAAATATAACTCTGACTGTATTTCTGTATTTATTTAGTCTAAAAGAGCGCTCAAAGCATTTGAGACAAAATTGAAATTTATTTGAATATTGGAAAAACGAGACTTCAGTCTTACGTAAAGAATATTTTTGCCTCAATTTTTTCTAACAAATCGATAACTTTTTAGTGAAGTGAAAACAAGTTTAGGCAAAAGGGATACCATCTTCCAAATGAATGTTTGACCTGAAAACTAGAATATTTGATTCGGAGATCATTTCGTTAAAGTTTGCGTAAAATTGAAATTTCAAAATATGAAAATACATTTGAATTCACTTCAGAAATGTTTCAATCAATTCTTAACAAAAGATATTTGCATTTATTTGTCTTTTATTTTGTTGACTTAAATCTTGGTTAAGCAAAGTTTTTATAAACAAAATCACTGCCTTTTCAGTAGTAAATAGAGAATGTTTGTTTATAAGCTAGGGCAACTTTAATAAATTTAGGCAATATTTGAATAAATTATTTTCTTTATTCAATAATTCACTTCCAAAACATTATTTAACAAATTTATTAATAGAAAACATTTAATAGGAATAATAGTCTATATTATGTGTCAAATAATGATTTAATAATAATTTCTATACATTTTAAGCATAAAATATGAAATATTAGATGATATGAACAAATCTTAAAAAACAATTTTACAATTTATCATAATTTTTGTGTTTATAGTAAAACATTATATAAGAGTTGAGCGTTCAGTTTAATAGAGATGTATTGATAAAAAGATCCGTTGTATTAATTTTCATTATTATTTTTATTATTGATATTCGTGTAGCTCCGCATCACATAACTTATGGAATTGTCATTTATGATGAAGAGCTCAGACATCAAAGTCTTCGTCATGCGTTTCATTAGTAGCTAAATGTAGGTCTGACTCGTCGGAGAATAATCCAAGTCTTTTACCACATCTTTTGATTTTATGTAAAACTTGTTCGTGAACTGAACCATAAAATTATTTTAGAGAAACAATACAATAGATTCGAGTGTCTGTCAGATAATACCTAAATTAAAACTCATTGCTATCAAAGCCATTCCTCCGATAATGTAAGCGCTCGTTATAATGAGTTTCTTTTGTGAACCGTCTCTACCGCTTAATACGGAATGACCTGGCATTAAGTCTCCGAAACCAATCGTACTAAACGAGCAAATATTTCCAAAATAAAAATAAAAATAGTTGTTTCCAATACGACATTAAAGAAATTGAAAAATAATAATAATATGAAACCAAAGAAGTCGACAGAAGAAAACATAATATACTGAAAACAAACTAAACTCAAAAACGGAAAATAATTCTCTCTCTCTCTCCCTTCGTCTTACTCTTGGAGAGTAGTTTTGTTGGTAAGAATAGAGTAAATCTAATAATATTATATATAATGTTATATTATATCAAATGTTGAAGTGATTGGATTGCGTGCATTACAGACAAAAACTTTGATTGTGTTTATGTTATTTCCTTCTCATATCTCAAACAAATCCTTCCCTTTCTCTCTATGACTGTTATCATCCAAATTCAAAGACAGTTAACTTAATTAATGACAAATAAGCAAATATTTGAATAAATGTCAAACCTGAGCAAACAGAATGCGATGTAGGAACCATCGAGAATGGTTGAGCCCTCCCAAGCATAGAAAATAGTGGCGCCCAACAAGACGTAACCTATTATAAGCAAAACACACAATATTATGGGAACGCTCACGTTCTGCTCTTCATTCGCAGACTGTGCCGCCATATTGTTCGGGTTCATCAGGTCTGATGTGTCACCGGTTGCACCCCTCAGAATTGAATGATGAGAGTGAGATTGAGCCCGATTTAAAGTACCGGCACAACTATGATGGTCACCAATATCTGTACACAATTTAGTCTCTGCCTCCAAACCTCCAACACTATATTGTCCGGTATTAGAGTTGGAATTACAGGCAGAGTAACACTTTGTATTCCGATAGGGATCACCCGTCGAATTGCAATGAATTAGATGACCGGTCGGACTCACTTCATTAAGAGCTATGTGATGCACATGATAATGATCGTGCATATGATGGTGTGAATGGAGGTTCTGATGTTCATTGTCACTATTGGAACAGTTGCAACAATAGCCGTATAAACATTTGAATCCTTTGGCCAACATATGGCCCACATTTGTCAAAAACAATAACATTAAAGGGATGCCTATAATGGCGTACACTATTGTGGCCACTTTGCCTTCTGGAGTGCGCGGACGGTTTCCATAGCCTGTAATCAAAGGATAAATACAAATAACAGTTATTAATAGTTATTTTTCAAACCATGTCTTTCACATTGAAGTGAACATCAAATTAAATAATGATAGCAATGATTGCGGAGAAAGAGTTTGTCATTAAGTTTGTGACACAAAACACATTGACTTAAAATACATTTACTATTGTTGCCAATAATAGCCACACATTCATCAAATTGAACACATATTTGCCACCATTTCATCGCAGATTACTTTTTTCATATTAATTTAGTGCTACACTAAATAAAAGCTTTGATGTCCTCAATCTATTTGACCATGATTACTTCAAAACTCAATCAAACTGAGCAACTAAGACAGTCATTAATCGACTCAAACATTAGAGTCGTCATTAAGTATATTATAATAATTATTATTATAATAGTTTTGATGGAAAACATAGTACATTAAAGAATGTTCAAGATTATGTACTATATATTATATGTTCTTTCTATTGCAAACTTGTTTTTTTATTTAAGTTAAAAGTTTTTAAAGTAGAAGTTTATATCCAATGACTCTATTTATTACAATTTGTGACTAAAAAAGACTAAAAGTTTTTGTTGTAATGATATCTCTGAAGATTAATAAATTTGTTCAAACACTGGAAGTACTGTCTGTTAAACAATAAAAACAGTAAAAAAAGTAAAGACATTAAAATTTCAGCTAAAGTTTGTGTTAAGTAATCAAAGAGTTAGTGAAATCTTGTCCCAAAACAAGAGCTGATTCAGTCAATCAAAGCAATTCAGTGCAATTCGTGGTAACACTGATAACAGGGCTGTAGTCATAGCATTGGCAATAAGACTGAGACTTGGCTTAAGCTTTACCTCTAGAGTTATGGCAGGAATGAAAGCCTAACTATAGCCTAACTGATAGTTTAAGCCAAGAAAGTCAGTGATAGTGATAAAAGAATAAAAGGTTATTTCACGTCTAGTGTTGGAACCGGTGTGTGAAAGGAGACGCCAGAAAATTAAAGATAAGAAGAATGTTTTGCTCACAAAAACTGAGAGATCGAACCGAAAGGTATTATCGAAGCCTAGCCTTAGACTTAAGCTTTTACTAAACTCTTTAATGCATTGCTTTTCTCTTATATTCACAAAATGTATGTTTAATCAAAATGAAAAAATTTATTGAACCAAAAAAAGTCAGTTATATTTAAATACGAAACGATAATAAATTTTGAATTCATTTCGTATGAATGATAATGATTTGTAAAGAATATGAGTCACACAATCAAAAAAATTACATTTCGTTATAAAAACTATAATATTTTTCCGGAATTCATAAATATTTTGATTTACAACATGTGATGCTCTCAATGGAAAGGCAGAGATACTGAGGAGTAATACTATATTACACATTTGGAAACATTGGAAAGCATTGAAATCTAAAGGATTCAAAGCCATTGTATTTTACAAAAATGAATACATTACTGGATTGAGTTAATAGATGAGCGCTTCGCTTGTCATCCATTGGGAATCCAATAGAATAAGTCAGACAATATAATAAACATAGAATATGGCACTGGTATATGGTCTGCGGCATCATTTCATCCATGTTCTATCTGTTCGCTCTATGCTCCCTCTTCTCCACTGCATTTCTGCACTCATTATCCGTCTCTCTCTCTCTCTCTCTCTCTCTCTCTCTCCCTCTCTCTCTCTCTCTCTCTCTCTCTCTCTCTCTCTCTCTCTCTCTCTCTCTCTCTTTCTGGCTCTGGTTCTCTGGTTCTCATTACTGGCACTGGTATTGTTGGCCTAATGCATCTAAACTTAAGATTATAATAGTGTTTCGCTATTATATTGCATGACTTATTCCTTCCAAGTTATACATATTGGCAGTACTTTCACTACTCTTAC
>JAQFZI010000969.1:0-11921 GCA_034695605.1 Eupelops occultus
TTATTCTGATTATCACTTGTTATTTGATTGATTTTAAGCCGATTTTAAGCCAACTTAGCGTATAACTCTATAATCTTATGCTTAGAAAACTTATTTTTCACATTTATAGATAGTTTTAAATAAAATTCGGTAAAAATTTGCCGCCGCGCTTCGCGCGGCAGCCAAATTTTTGATGGGGGGGGGCCTACCGGCTTTCAATTTTAGTGGGGGGATTTTGTCCAAATTTTCGGCTTTAGGGGGGGATAATTTGGTTATCCCCCCTTGTGCATCACTGGTTTAAATCACATAATAATAAAGTGAAAGCGAAAACAAAATATATATAACATTTTTGGTGACAATTTCCCAAAAATTGCTTAAAATCAATAAAAACAAAGTTTGAAAGCAGATACAACATCTTGATTAATTAGTTTGTCAGACAATTTTATCGATCAAAACCTAAATTGAAACTTCATCTGAAAGCTATAGTCGACAATGAGATTGATTGCCAATAGGTTTGATCCTTAGTTCTCATCTAATGCTTAATTAAATTCATCCAAACTTTTTTCGTTCATATATTTAATTAAGGACTCAATCATTGCATAAAACAGTTGTCGACACAAACTTCAAAACATAACCACTTAAACCATTCATAAGTGCTTTTATTAAAATCATTCAAAAGATGGTAACCAATGAAGGATTTAACGAAAGCTTTCAGATTATTAAATACTAAAAAACGATTTTGATCAAGCTCACATTAAATTAACGGTTGTTTGGGTAGTCTTTTGGGAATTCAATTTAGTTAAATTTGAAATATAAATGAGAATCTAAATAAGTATAGTGAGCTCAGCTTGATAAAAGATGAATTATTTTTTATGATAAATTGTTTTATATAATCAAAATATTTGCAAGAGTAATTTAGAAAATGATTCAAGAGACAGATGTTTGTAATAGGTAATTTGCAAGTTCTCTTAATATATTTTTTATTGAAAGTGATTTCCCTTATTCTAAGCGATTTTCTTATTTGAAACTCAAGACATGAAGGTCTTAATGATATTAATCTTAATGAATTGCTCAGATCTTTAGTGAATTATTGATAACAAAGGTTGGTATTGAAGCGTCAGTTCTTTGTGTAATATATTGGCGGCTAACAAGTCGTTTGGTCTCATCTTTTCTGAAATGTCCTTATCTTCGCTTACAATGAGTTTTATTACTTTTTATTTGATATTATGTTTTGTTTTTATGTGTTTTGAAACAAAACCCTATTTCTTGCTTTTGATTCTCTGATTTCAGTCCAAGTTTTCTACAATCAAATCAAATATAAAATACAAAAATATCTGTTTCTCTCATCAAATATATTAGATGTGATCGCAGAGACAGACAAGAGCAAGGGTCCAGGGTATATCCATACTCAATTTAAAAATTTCTAAATCATAAGTTTTGATCAAACTTGGTTAATTTTAGTAAATTAAATAGATCTAAATTAAACTTAGTGGGATTAAGAATGTATTCTTGCTCTATTCAGCGTTAAAACATAGAAAATAGCGGTTTCCGTTCACTATTATGGTCCTTCAATTTACCTTCTGCCTGATCCCCTAAGAATAAGGCTTAAACTTCGCCATTTTGGTGGACCCCCTGAGCCGCAAATCTTGTGGATCCCTAATGTGATTGTCTTTATTCTAAATGTGTTTTTTTCAGTTTCAAAACGAAAAAACAAATTACAAGAGAAGAAAAATATCGCTTTATTTCATATAAATAACTTTTTTGACCCCAAAATATCCCTTTCTTTATGTATTTATTCTTTGATTTGAATTTTATATTTATGTTTATGAGAAAAAAATTGTTTATAAAGGACTCAATGGTTACTATCTTTAAACTAAAACATTTCCTATAAAACAAAAAAACTAACAATTCTTTAAGTCTTTCTCTTATATGATATGAGAAAATGGGATTTCAATGAAATTTTTAGGAAATAGATTATCAAAACTTATGGCTCTTCTGACGATAATTAAGAAAATTGTCATTCATTTCAAATCCTTTGATAGGAATTTAAGCAAATAATGTAAAACTATAATAAACCACTTCATTGACATAACAGGATTGATGGTTAATGACCTTACGCTTATAACAGAGAAAGTGCTACTCTCGGCCGCTCCAAAGGAGGGAAAATGGCGAATTCTTCGGCCAGAATTCTAGGATGATCAGGAGAAAAATTTTCTCAAATTTCAGTCAACTTTTACTCAATTTTAGTCATTTTAAACAAAGATTCTTAGGGAGTCCTTCAACCACACAAACTCAGGCGATTTTGGACTGATCCCCTTGGCTATGCCTGATATATAATAAACAATTGTATCAGAAATCCATAAAAATGATTTTATTTTGAATTAAAATTACTAAAATTGTGTATTTTTTTCATTTCAAGTGCTACTATTAGAGGCGGGACAGTCGGGAATTATTAATGTTGTGCTCAAAAAACAACAGAAATGAAGAATCATTAATAATCCAAAAATGACATAAAATGTTGGAAAAATGTCTTCCAACTCATTGTCTGGCAAATAATTGAGTTGTTGTCCGATATATGTCTTCAAAACTATGAGTTAGATCTCGAATATTGACAAAAAATAGCAGAAAAAGTATGACCTTTTTAATGGCTGTCCATCAGCTTCTTATTTGTTATATTTTTTCGCCACTAAATGATACACTTCTTAAACAAATAGAAAATATTTACTTTAATAAAGAGTCCATAAACTATAAGAGGGTTGTCTTAAGATGTCTTTAGTTTTGGGTTTATTTCTGTTTGGAGTGCCCTATAATATGAGGAGAAATGGAAAATAGCTGTCAATTAGAAAGTGCTGTCCTTTCCATCATTTCAATAGATTGAGTACTTTATTTTGAGAAACGATTGCAATCAATGCATAAATAATATTAAATCAGATTTTAGGCCTTTATTTATATGGGTTTCAAATGTTTATAACTGATAGTAATGATAGCACTCGAATAGACCTTCATTTTTATATAATCTCTTGTGATAAATGATAAGCGGAGGCTGTTCTCTACCAGCAATGCTTTAATCTGTTAGATCAAAGTAGAGTATCATATTTTAGATCATTTACACTCATTAAGCCATTTGTCTGAGTATTTCGATCCTCAATCACTACAACAATCAGATCGTGAATAATATGTTCTCTAACTTTGATAATAGACTTATTTATGACTCCCTATCCTTACGTTCATTACTCTTAATATCGCGATTCAATTTCATTCAAATAATATTCGTCACATTTCTAACACTTTTATTTTCCAACTCTCTTTAGTTTTATTTCAGTGCCAATAATTGTCAGTCTTCTTCAAGAGAGGATAATTTGCACTAACATTAAGTTCTTAGTCATTTGTTTACTATTGCATTGATTTGGAGAAGAAAAGATTCAATTGGTTCTATGAAAAAAAAGTAAATTCTAGTCATTCAAATGAATGGCTCTTTTGGTTGAAATAAAATAATAAAAACAACGAATATTACGAATATATATATCATTTATTTGTGAACTTAAGAATCTTTGAAAAGAGTAGAGAATTCGGTCCATTTGTTGAATAAATTATAGATTTTTTTTTACATTTCTTAATGCATTTTATGAGAATATTTGAATTTTTATCATGAACAATCTAGTTATAGCGGAGTGGTCTCAATTTATTTAAAAGACTTATTACAACTTCTCATTTGCTTCCAGAATTTTTGCATGATTCAATAATCTTGAATATCAAGAATAATTGAAATATATTCTTGAAAGCATTCTTTTGAATATTTCACATAAAGACTGAAAATCTATTTAAAAACAAGTTATAGATTAAAGTTAACTATTAGATATTATTTTTCTTTGCAAAACTTAATCATTAGTTAGGAATGAATGAATGGTAAAAGAATATAATAAACATGATAGATTGGGAATGTCATCCTTTATATAAGACTTATTGTCATTCCTTAAAGAGAAACTAATTAGAAATAAATATTGAACTCTCCTAACATTTACTTAACTTTTATTCTGTGTTCTTTTGTTAAGAAAACTACTGCTCCAATAGATGAGGCAATTGAAGCAACCCTTAAAAGGATATATCTCTGAGAAAGCAATGCTTGACTGACCACAACTCAAATATCATACTCTCAAAGAAGAAAAACACAATTCATTTCATTTTTGCGTTGAAAAAGTGAAAAGTATTTCCATTTAGTCCTGAGATTCAAAAAATTTAATATCATTTTAGTGTTTGTTTGAAGAAAAATATTTTATTATAGAAAATGGAGTTAAAAACTAATGGAAAGGTTGGCCCACTTGTGGCAATTCCTCAAGTAGACCAGAAACCAGGGAGATGCCGAAGGGGATTTAGCCTAAATACCTCTCTAATTTTTTCTCTAGACGCCCCCTCCCAAGAAATAGAAAACCAAATTTGATACCCACTGTTTAACCAGATTTCTAACATTACGTCTATGATTCCAAAACCACCTGTTTTCAAATTTTTTGGAAACCCTGCACACTTTTATCATACAAAACACCCTCCCCTATTTCGAGGAGCTTCCGCATCCCTGATAGTAGACAAATAAATTTGGATTTTTCTTATAAATAAATTCAATTAATCGTTTTCTATCAATGGAAGAACAAGATGCATCATTTTAACTATTTCAATTAATAATTACTTCAATTGTGTGTGTAACTCTTAGAATATTTGGAAAAGAAACATGGTAATTTGTGTAATTTGTGGCTCTGAACTAAAATTGAAAAAACAATTGCATCAATATTTGCCATTTGATTCCTAAGAGATTATTTGTAATAAAGCTTTCCATTATGGCATACATGTTAGCTTGCTCATAACTAATTCAAAATTTTATTTTAGGAACACAATAACAGAGCTTAACAATGAATTGTGCTAGACTGAGATTGCTGACTCTATTGATATCTGCCCTAAATGTCAGTGAGACAGACGTCAATATTTGATTCAATGGTTTATAAAACTAAATGTATTTTCAATTTCTTTCAATTTTGTAGACTTAAAAAACATTTATTATATTTGTTTTCTTCCATTTTCGAGGAATTCTAAATTTAATTTGAAATGAAATCCTTCTTTTGGGGATTATTTTTGACAAAATTATCTCTAAAATTGAATTCTACTAATGATTTTTGAGAAATATCTTTAAGATTATTATTTCTTCAAAGATTATTATCTCGACATTCATTAAAAGCAAAATTTGAAATTAAATACAACTTTAAAATATCAAAAGAATGTTATATATCTCAACCTTTAAATTATGTAATTATTTGACTAATTGTTAAATTGAATTCTTGTGTTTGTTTCCTTAATTTCGTTAATTAAATAAAATAAGAGAATAGTCATAGTCTGGAACATTGTGAACAACCCGTATTGAAAACTACCTCTTATTTGAAAAACGACTTTATTCTAAAATATCAAAAGTTCAATTCAATCGATTAATCTTTTATATATATATTTCGATTTTTTCCCAAAAAGTCTTTATTTTAAGATTAGACAAAGTTTTCTTTTAGGTCTTTCCTTTCTATCCTAACGAAGAGCAAAATCGACTCAATTGAAAAGTTTAGTTTTGTTCAGTGAATAAAATCAATTGGAATCTAATGGTTAAACAATTTTGTGATTGGACTCAAAAATACCAAAAAAACAAATACACATTAATTTTGATCAAATAAAAAATGATTTCTAAAAATGTTTTGTTGAGCGAAACCAGACTTTAAAATACATTTTGCAGTCATTAATGAAACAAAAGTTGTTTTATGTTATAGAAGTGACACATATTTCAGATATCATAAGGTTTTGAAGATAATTATGTCCCATAAGTTTTTGATAACTTAAGTCTGGGATAACTCTTCGTTAATACAATTATTATTTCTATAAATAGGAACTGACATATTTCTGTAATTTCTAGGTTCTTGATTTATCAGCGAAATGCAACTTTCTTAGTGAAAAAGACTTTATTAAACCTAAAATTGAAGATTTCTATTAAATTCTCATATTATAGGCTATAATAGCTTATAAGCTATATATGGTTAGACGCAAAGCTCAATCAAATGGTGTTTCCTGAACCTTCCATTTTTGTCTTGTTCTCATGAATAGAAGAGCTCGGCCTTAGTCTAATCTCTTCAGGTATTACATTAAATAATTATATATGAACTTAGATAGCAAGTACACTTAAGATTTCATTTTCGGTGAAAACGAAAAGACATTCTTTTTATATAAATTTTCATTGAATTGAATACAATTATCTTAAAATTTTCTTTAAATAAAAGCAATTCCCAAGAAAACCTTGAATTTCAGGACACGTATATCGCATATTATGTATTCGCGAAGGCTTTCCATAATCTTTCTTTGAAAAAAATTAATTCAAACATATCTTATGTGCCTCAAAGACAAAGAGACATTACTTAAACAGAATTCAGTTATCATTAAATATTATTTGCTTTTACTTCGAGAATATTTATTCAAATTCGTTGAGAATATTATTATAATAAATGTATTGCAGTTTAATATTCTTCATATGATTTGAATATCGAATTAATTTTATTCTTGAACTTTACTCAATTATCCGGGTGTTTAAGTGTATTTCATTTACAGCCTAATGAGTTTAACCTTTACAGAGTGTTGAACAAAACCAAAGTTTTCCATGGCACATTTAATCGAAAAAGGCTTAAAGTCCGCCATTTTATTCTTACTCTGGACATATTTAAACTAAATTGAGTTTAAATTTATTTAAATTTGTATTAAAGTATTACATTATATGTATAATAAATTCTAAATTATATAAACAAATGCCAACATTTTGAAAACATGGTTACCAAGAAGAGAATATTAGGAAAGGCATTCTGTTTTTAGAATTCTAAAACTCAATACAGTTGTTGCTAACTTTCAAAGTCATGGAAAGTTTTCGATAAAACATCTTGGTAAGCCTTAAACAATAATTATTTTTTTCTGTTCATCGAATAATTTAAAATAAATAAAAATTTAGAAAAAAAAACAAATTTATTTTAATATGAAATGTAATCGATTCAGATGTTCTGGATATTAGATGAACGCAAGTTTTTTGGTTTGAAAGGTCAATATCATTGTCGGTGTTTTGATTGGTCATCAAGTCGTGACCGATTAATTTGAGTATTTGTCTAGACTTTAGATAATAGATTTTGGATGTGTGGGGCCTTTTTCTTAAAATATTATCGATGGTCACAATTGTCAGCAATTTTTAGCTAAAATTCTCTCCGATTTCAATATTAACAATAAGCATGACCAATTATCTTCTGCTCTTTTAATGAGGAATTGATCTGAAAGTACCTCTTCTATTGAATGAAAGATTGTCAACAGAATGGGTTCACTTAATTGAAAGGGACTGTCAATCAATGAATATCAATAACGTTAACTTCGAACTCATTTGAAGTACTGATCGAAGTATAGAATATCATCAGAACATTCAAAATCGATATCATATGAGAAACAGTTATTACTTATTGAGTAAATAAATAATAATGAGAAGAAGAAATCAATGAAAAACACATCCCAAGGACACCACTCAACTCAAACAGAGTTGCACAAATCTTTTATACTGTATTTCTAGTCATCATTTCATCTAATTTTGTGTAACTTTGGGTCTGAATAAAAGAAAAAGTGTTTATTAAGGTATTTAAAGTTAATATTTTAAATGTGAAGACATTTTTTGTTGAACTCTTGAGGTAAAGAAAGTGACATTAAATGCATAACCGGTGGCAAAGAAAACATCTCACAAATGATAGTTGTGTTCACTCAGCAGATACTTAATTACATGAATTATTCAGGATTTGTCTCATACTTTGCTTTCAATTCAAATCCAAAGGCAATATTCAGCAGAAAAAACAATTGAAATGAGTTCTAAATATGAATCACAAATGGATTTTGTTTTAATACATTTAATATATTTTGTGCTGATCTAACAAAGTGTCTAAATTTGAGAAATAATTTGTTTGGAAGAGAAATCTAATCATTTTTCTGATTATTCAATAATTAATGCTTTTATAGGGTTTTTGTTTAAGAAATATATTGAGATTAAGGAAAACACTATCACTTAATCCAATTGTTTGACTCCTTTGACTGATTTGATGTCTATTTAGAAGAACTGTAATTGTGTTAAAACAAACAATAAATGAATTAACAAACAAGAAAAAAGTTGAGCCAATTTTGTTTGATATAACTTCTGATTTCAGGAAAATACATGTGCTATAGATTTTCAAGTGTCGAAAGTCGGATACTCTTTAAAACTATGGTGTTCTATGGTGTTCACCCATTAGCCGAATGTTTGGCCACAGCCTTACGTACAGTTTGTGATGTTTGTTGAGACAAGTTTAAGTCGACGATCAATCAATTAGGTCTTACCACCAAATAAGACAATCAAAGAACAAATCAAGTGAATAGTTAAGGGAAGAGTGAAATTCTTTTCAAACAAAAATACTCTTAAATATGTTCACTATTTTTATGTGTTTTCAGCGAAAATAATAAAATCCAATCATTTTATGGTCGGAATATTTTTTTAAAAAAATAGAATAGTTTCACAAAAAAAATTTCTCTTTTTTCCATTGAAATAATATCTGATATTATTATTGATTTATTTTAAACGATTTAATGCAAAAGTGTATAAAAGACTATAAATTTATTCAATGATATGAAAAAAATAATATTCGAGTGAATCGAAGTCAGTCTGTCGTGAATTTGTGATCCCAACCAAACATATTTTGTATGTTCTATAATACACGACATAATTACAACTGAGCTCTTGAGGAACGTGAGGAGAAACACTCATAGATTCTACATTTTATTGCCTAAATCCCAGTCAAGACTTGGAATTCAATGTTTGGCCAATCATTTCACTCAAATGTGTTTTTTTATTTCGATAATATTATTTTATCCCAAATCATATCAAAAGATTTGAACGCTTTCAACAAAATTAGCTTGCTGCATTATTTGAACTCTAACATTTTAAAAAACCAAAATAAGCAAATTGAAATAGGTTTTGCTTTAAGGCAATTCTTGGATATTATAAACAAGTTTAAAACTAATTTTCATTCAATTTGTTGTGTGTAAACTTGTTCTCAGAATTATTGCAAATTTACTAGGTTATTAATTTGTATAAAGATTAATTGTCATTGATTTCATTCTTATAATTCTCTAATTTAAATTAAATTGTTTTTAACTGTTCTCGCTTGTATAATGAATAATAATTTAATTTAGGGTTTGATGGGGCAAACAGTTCAAAGATAAGAATCAGGTATACATTTAACAAAAATACAGAATTTCCAATTACCCTTTAAACCCTTTAAACGTGCAAACTTTTCAAACAAATTCGCATCAAATTCAATTGAGAATTCTGACATTTATATGAGCATGCTGCTTTAATTCAATAATTTGTCTACCATTTCATTGGTTTACATTTACATAGCATCAAGTTAAGCTTTAGGTTATATTTGATCAATATTTTTATTTTGAAAAGTTTTACTCTTTTTTTATTTCTCAATTATTATTCAAAATTTAAAAGAACTAGATCAACTCAATTTAGTTAAAAATATTGAAAGAGACATCAATTCCATAATTATTATATAATAAAAATGTTTTCATTAATAGATTATTTCATTAAAAACTCGAATTGTAGTCAATAAACATTTTTACGATTAATTGTTTGGAATTTGAATTATAGAAGAAATAAAAAACTGAGTCTAAGAAGACTTCTTCTCATAATTTGATTCTTTAAAAACAGACGAATAAACAAATTGTAGTTTAATTCTGTGTTTTTTGAATTAATTTCAGTACTCAATTGTTTTATGCACTAAAATGACATAAAATTTTAATTGTTTTTATTTTCATTCATTTAATTATGCTTTGGATGAGAGACCAAAAAGATTTCTCTTTGTTTCCATTCATTTTAGTATAAATGAAAGATTTAACCCATATTTTAGAGGAAATCATTGAAGATCTGGTCTCTAATAAACTCCAAATTCGAATGTAACTGACCTGAAATAGTCTGAGTATATTTGCCACCATAACCGATACAGAACTGGATGAGGCGCCGATCACACCTACAACTGGCTTTCTGGGAATATAGAGCGGTTTACTCATATCAGCGCACTGGTAGTCATTGATTTGGCTGTCGACTGTCGTTAGACTAGACTTCACGAACTCCATTGTCTGTTCCAAAGCATAGGTATCACGTGAACACGTGTCCAATATGTGACAACCTGTTCAATTAAAATTTAATTATAATTATTAGGTTTAGTTGAATAATAGGCAACCCTCCAAACTCTTGATATTTTACGAAAGAGACTTATAATAATAAATAACTTAATATAATATCGAAAATAAGTCTTATGGATACCCCTTATTTAATTAAAGATTTCTGGGTAGATTTTATTGTATTTTGGTCAAATTGAATGCGGATCAGCTAAACATTGCATAACAATTTCGATTAGTCTAAAATATAATTACCCTGGCCAGACTAATGAAACAATTTTGATTGCATTGAAAAAGTGTTTCTCAAAACAAAAGATTAATTGAACTGAAATAATGTTTTTAGTGAAACTTCTAATTAAAGGCTCGATTAACTTTAGGGATAGTTTTCGTTTTTCTCAAACTCATTATATATTTTCATTTTCTTTAATCTCTTTTCAAAATTTTTGTTGAATTAGTATTAGATTTGAGGCAAACATTTTTTAAAGAAATCAATTATATTAAAAACGGGTCCTGTTTTTGATATTAATATTTAAAGTGAATCAAATCGATTCAAAACCAGATGTCAACCACTAAATCATTGTTTTTCAATAAAGCAGAATATTCTTAAACAATTCTTAATGTAATAAAAGTTGTCATTTAATTTGACTGAAGTCTGTATTAGACGTCTAAAGTCCCCAAAGAATTAACACATTTTTCAATTAGTTTGTGGCACAAAAATGATTTGATTTTCAAAAGTTTAACTCAAAATTATTATAATGTTAACCCTTTAAAGGGATTTATCATAATTTGAAATTCAAATTCTGGAGACTTTTGTACAAAATTTATATATTTTCGCAAAATTATTAATTAATCTTTTAATTGGATTAAAAACTAATAAACACTTTTTAAAGAAAATATTTTTATATCTTATCTAAAATTGTAACTAAATATATACATGAGTTTTATGACTAGGGAATGGCTAAAAAGATTTTGTGTACAATAGCTTATATGACTTTATGCAATATCAGCCATGACATTTCAGTCTTTTATTCAATATTTTTCTTTTGCAAACAAATTAAATTTGAATAAAAATAATTTATTTCGATTTTATTCAAAATATTTTAATTATTTTTCTGAGAAAAATAATTAACTTTTGATGAATAATATTATGTATTGATATTGAAATATTAATATAATTCATAATTGAATGCAAATTCAACCAAATATATATACATTACTTGTATTATAACTTTTAATTTATAAGTGATTGAACTACAATTTTTGCAAAATCTTCTGGGCTTTGAATTTGATTTATAGCCAAGTTTACTCAGACTTTTATTTGAAATAAGGTACAAACTTAGATTATGTCTAGACTCTAGAGTCAAGAGCCAACCGGTGAACAAATATACTTATTTGTGATTAGTCTTTGCATAATCCAAGATTACTTTTAGAGCTTCCTCTAGTTTAATTAACTCTTAAATAAGACTAAAGTCAATTATAAACTGATTTGGATTTGGATTTATTCATTTTGAAGCATCAGTGCATAAATATAATTGTTGAGATCAAAATTAAATAGTTTATTAATACCATATATTAGTTTTAAAAATAAGTACTTGAATTCACTTCAAATGATTCTAAAGTGTTTGTCATTGAACCATGCTCAAAATTATCACACATAAAAGAAAACTTTTGAAAGGGATGGCAAAGGTGTC
>JAQFZI010000970.1:0-11920 GCA_034695605.1 Eupelops occultus
GCTGCCAAACAGTTGGTATATTTATATGAAAAGTTACTAGAAGTTAAAGGAAAACAAGAATATCTATAAAATTTAATTTATAGCTGCGATTAATGACCGTTACTTTCATTGCCTAACAAAACAAAAGAGAAATTATTTGTCATGCATTCAAAATAGAGGCATAAAAGTTGTTTTCAATACTTAATGTTCACAAATGCGAAACAAAACAACAAATGTTCCCCAAAAAAGAGTTTTGACCGAAACAAAAGTATTGACTCCGTTTTTGTTATGCTTTTAGTTTTTTTTCATTAACTCTTTTTTAGTGATTCTATTGAGGCTTGAATTGAATTTTTTTCGGTCAAACCATTGAAATCAAAAGTCAATGTAAATGAACCGAAACATTGATTAAATGAATTCATGAATGAATTGAAAAAACAAGACTTCAATGTAAAAGTTTTACTTCAAATGTAAATTAACTGATAATCGGACGGGTAATCAGGAAATCGAATTAATTTCAAATTCAGAGCTTTTCTCACAAATCAAAAGGTATTAGAAATCAATTTGAATTAATGGACAATATATTGATTTTATGGCAATTCAAATCAGTACATAACCGGTACCATTAATGTTAAATAAAATAAATTTATATCACCAAGTTACACTAAAATGTTAAGAGATATTTGAGCTACATAGTTACATAGTTAACTTTTATCTAAAATGTCATCAAAACGAGTTAAGAATCTTTTGTAAGACATACCTATTGTTCTCAAATAACACTTGTTTTGCTTCAAATTTGTGTTAAACACAAACAAATGGAAAAAAACTTTAATTGAAATTAAATTCAATTAAAATTAAATTAAGAAAATATCTGAAATTTGATTCCTGTTTCATATTTTTTTTCACAACTGTTCTCAACATTAAACTGTTTTTAGTAATTCATTAGTCGTTACCTTCATATCAGACATTCCTATAAAAAGTTTATTCCCAGATATAATAGGTTTGGCAATGACTGGTCTCGGGTCAGTTGCTCAGAGACAGACCAATTCATTTGTATATATATAATCCATTGAAACTAGCAATGAAACTACCCGGAAGTTTTACATTTGATTTAGAAAATAACAAACAAATTGAAAATATTTTGCAAAAAAAAATAAATTCTTTTCATATTATTATTGGCTAACAATTGAATTGAAATTTTCGCCAAAAATCAAAAACTAAACACAAATCTGTCAGCAAATTATTCTCTTAATAAAAATGACTAAAATTATCCTGTATTTCGTTATCTATTTTGAGGTATTTACGTATTTTTGAAACATTTCTAGTTTTCTATTTGAAAGGAGCGAATCAAATGATTATTTTTATCGTAATTTCCAACAAAACATTGTTTAGATTCAAAATAGGAATTCCTAAAATTATAGGCATTTTAATTACATTTTAGGCCTAATATTGATGTCACGAATTCCAGAATCAATATATTGAGGGAAACAAATAATCACAGTATTTATATTTTGAAATTATTGCTAAACATCAGAGACATTTTGACATGTTTTCAATCCCAGTTCACGTATGGCTTCAAATCTATCATTTATTCAATAATAAAGAAAAACAAATCAATGGATAAGCATTTCATCTCATTGTCGACTGATTTCTATAAAAAGTTAACATAATTTTGAATTTATTTTACAAAAAAGTCAATGAATTCTTTTGAAATTTTCAATGGAGTGACCAATCAATCAAAATAGGAATAAAAATAGGTTTGAATTCAGAGTTAACAATGAAATTCTTGCACAGATTTATGGGAATTATATTCAATTGAACTGATTTGATGTCTAATCGCTTAAATAATTTATAGGAAATTATTGTTCATTCATTCAAAAGATATGAAAAATTTAAAACCAAAAATAAAAATGATTTGAATCTAAATATTAAATATCTGTATAATAAACACTTAACAGATCTGTCAAATAGATAGCACAGAATAGTTTTGTGGCTATAATGAGCTCAGAGTAGTATTAAAATTCAAAATCCTATTTAAAAATTAGTACTAAAACTTAGATTCAATAATAAATTCAAATAAAATAAATGAGTAAAACACTTGACATCTGAATAAAAAGCCAATAATTTTAATGAGAATAATATTATTGTTTTGGAAGAGCAAAGAATAAATTTAATTATTAACATAAATAATCAATGAACAAAATGGCAAAGATCAAAAACGCCTAAAACAATTATAATCATCGATTCAATTTAATATTAAAACAATTCCGTAAAGAAGTCTTTTGTGAGTCAAACAACATTTGATGCATTTTCTTATGAATAATAGATTTTTTTTATTATTTCACACATTTTGGTCTCAACTTTTCGGTCCGATTTTAAAAATTAAGGTCAAAACTGTAAGATTGCCTAAAGGTACAAGTACACTTTGATCCTTTTGGGCAATCAGAAGGAGAGGGAGACCAGTAAAAGACTGTTGTATTTTCATTACTATTATCATATCTGTTATACAAAAGTTTATATAAAATTTGTTTTTTGTTTAAAACCATTTCTCAAAACTGTTCCTCAATACTAAAGATGATAATCGGTTAGTGAGTCAGACCTCTAAGCAACTCATCCTTCAGTTTTATTAATAAATGATTTGAAATTATAGTCTAAACCCATAGTTTTGATGTTAATTTTGATATTAAATATTAAACATAAGTATATTACTCTCAAAACATATATTTTTTGATTTCATAACAACTCGTAACACATATTCTTTAAACTCATGTTATTATATGAATAGGAAAAAGAGTTATTAAAATCAAAATAGATTTTTGTTGTCTCATGTTTTTCATCATTAAAAAACTTAACTGGATATAAGTCACGAATTATTTCATTTAAGTTATTTATCGTTTAATATTGAGAATAAAATTGTTTAAAAAAACTCACGTTAATATAAATATCACAATAATTGAGCACACTCATACATTGTATATCAACATATTTCTTCAGATTAGCGCAAATAGGCATGGTCATTCCTTTTTTGAGAACATTCACTTTTGGAAATTATAGATTTGCTGTGAAAATGATTGATTTTAACACATTTTTAAAAATAAATGAATTAAAAAACAATCAATTCTAAGGTCAAAAATCTTAAGATATTTTAAAATTCAATGAATAACTAATAATTTAATTGACTGAATGCAAGATCATTGAAGTAATTTAGAAACTGATTGTTTTTGAGTATTTTTATACATTAATAAAAACATTTGTCATTCTATAAAAGGCAATGAAAAAAGCCATTAAAATATTTCATTTCTACAATTTGTTGTATATTCATTAATTGCTAGGATATTAATCTATAGTCATTTGATATCTATTCTTAATTGTTATCTCTATTCATATTAATAATAATTTCTTCCCTTTTCTCAGAACTTAATTGCAATGATTTGTGTTTTGTTTTTATATTTCTTATTGAAATAAATCACGAATTCTTTAAAATATAAAATTTCTTATGACTCGTATCGTAAGGATATCTGAAAAAGAAAATATTTGGCCACAAAATCATTAGCCGAGAGAAGAAAAGTCATTCCAGAGTTGAGAAACACATCAGTGAATAAAATAAATGAATGACTCAAATGAATGAATGAAAAATCAATTTAAGTGAGAAAATCTATCTTTTGTTTAGGGATCAGTCAAACAGTACATCCAAGATATTCTGCTATTTGAGCAACAAATATTCATGCTGATTTCTAACTAAACAAGCTAAATTCTCAGCCTATAATCTACGTACTGATTGAATGAGCGTTAAGTATACCATTTGCACGAAAATTGTTTTTATATTACGTTTTGTGCGAAACAACAAAACAGTAGAGAATTAAACGAAGAAATAGAGAGAAAACCCAGAATTGAAATTAAATATAAAAAATTTAAATTGAACTATCAACATTCAAATCTAAATATTTTGATTCCAATGCCTTTCATTGGTGTGAATGAAATATTCGTGAAAACTGAGAAGAAATAAAACTTAAAGAAAAACAACTTATTATCCATTAGTTTCTCATCTATTGTTATATCAGCTCTTAAGAGGACAGACATTCAAAAGGTATATACTTATTTGTGGAGAGCCGGAACACCACCGCCTTGTGCTATGCTCCAGATTTTTCTCCTCAAAAGAAATAAGAGTATTACTTATGAAATGAATGTAAGTCAACAAATACACGGATCAAATCAAATAAAAAAGTTTTAAAAATAAAAACTAATCTTTATTGTTTTTTTTGTAAAATTTTAAAAGAACTTTTGCAATGAGTTTTAGGACAACCAGAAGACCAGTTGTTTGTCACTAATTCTTTGAAATCATGAGTTTTTTAAGCTTTAAAGGGAGTGTTCCGGTTTATTCTTGGTATAGGCAAGGTTAAACTAGAGCATATTATTTTCAAATTAAGCAGAAAAGTAAAATTCTCCAAGATGAAGTTCCCTGATTAGATAAGAATGAAATGAATAACTATATTTCACAATAAAGGGGTCGTTTTTATTCTTGTAATATTGAGAAAAAATATTATGTAATTTAGATCTTAATGTATATAATGTTGACCCCGATAAATAAGTTAACTAGAGAATCCTAATAAGTTGTTAACTTATACCGGAATTACATTGATTTCACCCATAGTTTGACAAACCCTCAAATTGACTGCTATTTTATTATTGTATAGAAATTATATTCAAATCGTCTTCTCTTCAGAGGAAAAGAATAAAAATTTATTGTTATTTATAAGAATAAAAGTGTATATAAAAAGTCACTTCAATACAACATATTTTTGTATAGCTTTTTACTGATATAATCGGTTAAGAAAAAGGCGGACCTCTTTTGGAAATACTTCCAAAAAAGTTTTTCGGATCTGATGCTAATATACCTTTCGTTTGAAAAGGAAAGGTGTGTACAGAAAATGTTCAACCGATTGTTATTCTTGGTACAGAAGTAGTCATTAAGACAGCTATGAAGACATTGGGAACACCACTAATACCATAATAGCAATAAAAGGACATAAAAAATATACTTTGGATATAATGTTTGGGTAAACAATCGTTTGGAATATAGTTTCAAAAAGAGTTTAATCGTCGCTCAGAATAATAGTCATAAAAATTTAAATATTATTTGAATTCTATAGCATTAGTGACACAAATAGGGACTTAAAATGATTTTAATGCATAGATTAGTCTATAATTAATACTTATTTATATTTAGTATTCATTAAAAACGTTTTAATCGAATATTTCTGAAGTGAATAATTAATTGAAGAAAAAAAAATTAATTTTTTAAATATAAATAGATTTTTATAGAATTTTAATTTAATACAAACTTTTAATTTCTCTTTTGAACTAATGTTTTATTCAAATCTTAAACATTTGTGTTTAGGGGAAGTCTTCTCTATTTAATAGTTATTTTTAGTTAAGATAAATGATTTAACAAAAACAATAATCAACATTTTTGTTTTTAAAGATAATCTATTCAATGGAATAAATAAAATCTGAGATATTAACAAATTTTTCCAAAAAAGGCTTCAATCCCTGAAAAATGAGATAAATTGTTCTTGTAAACACTTCCGATATGTATCTGAAACTATATTTTTCTTCAAGATAATTATCATTTATATGATAGATAGAGTTTAACTTAACTATGAATAGAAAACATTCTTTTGATTATAGGAATTGAAGATATCTTTCAATGTGTGGTCTTTTTCTGAAAGGATTTCAATTCAAAAGATACCACAAAGACATTGATTTTGAAACCCATCTATTGATAGACCGAATAATTTCAATGTAAGCCTTACTTATGAAATGAAGTTATTTTTTCTCATTCATCTCAATCCAAGTCAAAGAGCATTTGATTCAATGATTTTCTTCACTTTTTAAAAGTCATTAACTTTTAAGAAATATAAGCGAAATAAATGTCTAAGAATTCATTGACTGACAAATATTGTATAAAAATCTTTTGCCGGATATTAAAGAATGAAATATAATTTTCAAATTTTTCTGCTTCGAGAGACAAATAAGAAGTTGTCTTTCACTCCAAAGAAGACGTTTATCAGTAAAAACGTGTGAAATAACGAATGCATTCAAAAAAGTTGAATGTTTTGTCTCTGATGTGAAAAATATAGCTTTTTATGAAACAAAAGAGTGTTTAAAAGAAAAGCCAAATGAATGAATGAGTTTTCAAATCAGAGACCATTTTGAGCGAGATTTTAATGGATTAGGAGTCAGAGGAGCGGAATAATTATGGGTTTCGACAAAACTGAACGAATCTAAAATGAAATTTTTGAAGCAATTAATGTTTAATAAGTGACAGACGAGAGGACACGGATTTGTTGTCGACTATTCTCTTAATGATTATAAAGAAATGTAAAACTTTTTTTGACCGTAAAATTAGTATCGCTTTAATAGAAGAATAGTATAGAATAGCACAGAATGAGAGAAGAAATAAATTTTTATTACATTTTATGAGAAAACTTATTAACCCATGTACAAAATCAGTAGCGGTTTCTCATTATGGAGAGCGCCTCCCATATTCGGGGTATAGTGCTCTAAACTAAACCAACTTTTTTCAGTAAACTTAAGTATTCATTAATATAACAAAAATAATAACAATAATTGGAAAATAAATTAATTTATTCGGAAACGAAAAGTTCAAAAAACTCTTCAAAATGAACAGTAGTTTCCGAAAAAACACTTCTATTGTGTTTTGAATCGTATCTAAAGATTAATAGCTTTTTAGAGTTAAATATAATCTATATTTTTATTGAGTTTCATATAATCCCAAAATAGATAATTGAAAATTCAATGAATATAATAATCGTAAAAATCAGATCTAAATTATTTATTTGAAGATTTCGTTATATTTTTTAATTTCATTTTTTTTATATTTCTATTGAATTCAAAGTTTAAACTCTATTTTTAGTACTGAAAACGTCTTCTTCTTTTGATATCCACTAAAAGATATAGAGATTTGAGTCTTACTTATAATTGAGTTTTTAGTTTTATCTCGAAATATGAGTGAAAATTAATTTGATTTTCACTCACTATTCGTGAAACACTTTTTCTTCATTAATACAAACACTTTAAAAATCTATTGAATTATTTTCTTCACAACATTTTTCTTCATCCCATTGTTTAAAAGGTTAAAGTTTTCTTATCTATCCAAACTTTTATAACATATCTTGAAGCTATTGATAAATTAAACTCTTTATACGGCTTTTACTTATTATTTGTTTAGATAAAGACATCAATCAATGAAATCTAATTTTGTTAGTCTAACAACTTTTTGAAGATCAAGACTTAAATTACTTTATAAATACTTTTTATAAAATTTTATAAATTATAGTCTATTTCGTAATGTATTCAAATATAAATGCATTCATTCAGTACGTAATGAGGTTTGTGAACAGAATATCTGAGGCCAGAATAAAGGGGAAGGTTTGCATTTGTGGTAGTTATCAAAAGAGTGGATATAAAAACTAAAATTAGTTCTTATTTTGACGTAAAATCTTATCAATCAATAAATGTATTGAAACGAAACTGTAATTTAAATAAAAGCAAAACAAAACGGTTTTAATCATTTCAATCGATCTTTATTTGAATGCATAACAACATTAAAACTTCATTAATCCATTTGATGAGCTCTAATAACAAAACTTTGACCAAACATTAAATAAATAGATTCATAGATAAGAATAAAAGTTATTTTTAGTGAAGAAAAATCAATCAGAAAGCCATTAAACCGTAGTTTACTTTATACTAAAATTTGAATATTAAGTGCATTTTAATTGAATAATGACTTCTGAGTACAGAAATATAATTTGAAATACTTCTGATCTCACATTAAATTGAGAGATAATTTGAGAGACAGTGAAGAGGACAGCCATTAAGACAGTTATTAATGGCTTTTTATTTCACAGAAGGAGTCGGAACATTTTTCTCAACAATTCATTAAAGATATTAAGAAGTATTACTGTTTTTTTGTTATCAGCTTTTTATCAAATAGAGAAGTTGTGGGACTGAATGACTTGTAGACAAACCTCAAGCTTAAAGGAATTCATAATTACATGACATGTAATTGACATAAACTTTTTGACGAAAGAATTCATTACTATATTTGGCGAAAAGCTTTTTAGAGGGAAAACCTTTTCTCTAAGCTTTTATTATTTGTTATGAAAGAGAGCACAGCGTTTAAGGGCTAAATTTGAGCACAGAATTAGTAGGCGATTGGTTGCTAAATGAGAGGACAGGCAACTAAATCACTCAAATTAGACACTTTTGCATAAAGTGTTAATTCATGGGATTTTTTGGTCAGAATAATGGATTCATAAGAAAAGACACAATTATTGCATTTGTGAACTAATAACACAATTTTTTTTGTTATTAATATTCATTCTAAAGATATTAATCAAAGGACCTACTGATAGATAGCAACAAAATTTCACAAATCATTTGATAAATTAGAGCTCCGATTGACTTCTTTGGGCAAACTTTTATTGCAAATTTCCTTAACGTATTTCTTTTAGATTAAACCCCATTTCCTATTGAATGACAGCTCAAATTTGAGACTTTTATTCCCATTTAAATATGGATTTGGATAATAAGTATTGGATTTTTCAAAACATTTCATTTGAATTCATTTTTATAATTAGGACAAAAAACGCTTATTTATTACTTAATTATTTTGTGGGAAAATCAGTTTGATTTACATCCAGTTTAGGAGCCATTTCCAGGACATTTTTTCAACCACTTCTTTAATATATTAATTTAATTTTCATTTAATTGTAATTAATTAAAAATATAATAAATTTTATATAAGGAGTGACTCTTTTATTACATCTCACTTATGGCGAAAATTAGAGCAAATATTAATATTTACCTCAAAATAGATTTGAATATAAATCGAGGAATAATTTATTCAAATAATAATAAATTGAAAACTAATTCAAAACTTTGATTGAATTTATAATTATGTAAAGAAAACGAACAAAATTTTCAAATAAAAGGCGTTTAAAAACATTAAAATTATTTATCAAACATTGAACTCACGATTGAAGCCAAAAGTGTGGCGAATGAAGACTCAATTACTACTCAAACAGACCCAGAATCAATTGATAAAAACAACAGGAAAAATTAATTGATTGGTCGGTTTATAAAATAAAAATCAATAAATAAATAAAACAAAAGACTTATCAAATGTAGTCTATTGTAGAAGATATGAAAAAAATATATATCAATGAAAAATAAAAATAAATACTTCCTTAAGATAACAAAGAATATCATAAAAAATAACGAAATCGAAAAGTAATTTAATATCGAAATCAATAGTGAAATAGTGTTCAAAATCAATGAAAGATAGAAAAATATAAAAAAGCTTTTGTAAAATACCTGATATTCAAAGACCGAAGAATAGGATAGGAATATCCAAAAAAGTTTTTTTAACGATGAAATTGGGATTCAATCGAAGGTTAAATAAGTTTTTCCTTTTAAAAGAGCAGTTATTATAAGCACTTCAACCAAACAAATATCTCTTTTGAAGCATCAGAAGGAATGTCAGTCCAAAACATTTACTCTTAAGAACGAATGTCCGGTTAGGGGAGTACTGTTCAACATATGATTTACTGCACTTGCTTTTTTTATTACACAACAATACAATGAATACAATTGTGAGGCTGTGCTCTCTTGCAGAGTCTGTGGTCTCTGTGTGTATGTCTGTGCGATTAAACAACAGTGATCTGGTTTGAGACTGGAGTTCAAGTTTTGTTATGAAGTTCAGCTCCAGAGCAGAGGATATGTATGTATGTGAACATAACATTAACAACGAATAGGAGAGGGAATAGTAGAGGGTTTGCTACTACTCTGGTGGTTGTGTTCCCAAAAACAACTTTTCGCCGAAAGTATAAACAAGTTTTAAGTCTATTCGAAAAGCTTTCAAAAATGACAATATTTATTGACTTTTAGGGATGGATTCCCTAAAATCGGTTCTATTCAATATGTTCTTGGCACTCTAAAGTAGTAATAAATTTTGCAAAGTTGACAAGATTAAAATGTTAATGCCTAATATTATTAATTTTAAGTTAGCATGCCAATATTTAGACTTCCTGACTTTTAGTATTATTTATTGTATTGTGAAAGTATTCTTGGTTATTTTTAAGAATCAAAATTTGCCAAGAATTTTAAAACAAGTCAATGTCTTTAGAGTTAATTATATCTTAATTTAATTGAGTTTAGAAACATTTCAAAAGTTATTAACATTTTAAACAAATTTCTCTTTCCTTATATGAAAACTAAAAGTATTTTGTCTTTTGTTCAAAAAAATGCAAAATAAGTGAAACTAAAATATCTTTAAATATAAACGTTTTGTAAAAACTAATGATAATTACTTTTTTCACAAATGATTGAAGAAATCATAATAAAAGGTAATAATGACTTTCTTTAGAGTGTTGAGTGTCTAAGATTATATACTTGGAGTTAAATATCCGTTTATTACTATATTTTAGAATAGTTTTTCTTGAATTTAAAAGGTTTAAAGCAATTCATTTAAAAGACAAACAAAACTTTTTAATCTTTAAAATTGTTTTTAAAATAATAAGAAAATTGAAATTTTCTGGAAATAAGTGGATTTAAGTCCCGAATATGGAAATTGAATAAATGATCTCAATTTCAATCTTATAATTATCTCCTATTTTGGTGGTTAAAATTAATTGGAAAAATTTGTGTCTATGTTCATTTAGTCTTCAATATTCAGTTATCATATATTTTTAATTATAATTGATAAGAGCCAAGATATTTTAAACTTACTTAATCTAGCAAACAAAATCGTTAAAAAGTTATGGACAGTTAACTCACGCACTCAGTTGAAAAATCATGATTTTAATTGAAACCTAGCCAGGATGCTCTTATTGTTCAAAATTATAAAGATTACCTGGAGAGATTAAAGAACTTTTCATATCAATCACATTAAACTTTTGATATTTAACACGATTTCTGAGATATTAACTCTCATTTGAATATAAGAGTATTTATTTTGGTCACTACCCATAACTACACATAAAATATTTACACTTATAATCACTGCATATAATATAGTAATCAATCAAATTCTAAATAAACTTATTTCGAAACTCGATTCCGAAAATAAACCGAATAAATAACAAAAGACTTTCTTAAAAGTAATATAAATATATCACAGAATTTATTGTAAACTTAAAAGCATTAGTCGATAACCCCTTATAATGAGTCTAAACTTCATTAGATTTGTTGGAAACTGAAATTGATTACAATTTTAGCCTAAATTTGAATTAAATAAAAGCTCACATTTTTTACAACTTTTTTTTTTATAAACCGATAGTGAGATCAAATGTTTAACTTATTTATTATTTGTACTAGAATCTATTTATCAAAACCTAGTTAATCTGTTCCTAGTGACTTAATTAAATGGAATTTGGGTCAAGGTAATGATGACTTGTTGGATATGAATAGCAAGATAAGTTTGAAAATAGTTGATTTCCCACTTAACCAGTCCTGACTCAAGTCATGAGTTTGAACTCATGATTAGAATTTAATCGATTAAAAAATTCTTGGAGTTGTCATCATATTAAAGATGAGCTGACTCTAAGATCTTAAACATTGATTAATTTTTAATACCATTTTTGGTAAATGTCTGAAGGGCATGTTTGTACCCCCGCCCACTCAAACATGATTTTGAGAATTTTAAGAAAGTATCAATTAGTTTAACATGGTTAAATTTTGGTAGTGTGAGGTATAAGGATTTGCGTATTAAATTACCCTGTTATCAATATTAAAATCTAAAATTACATTGATAATACTGTATTACCCTGATATTATTAGTTTGGTTTGAAATCAATACTGGAATTAAAAATTAAAACTATTTTTAGATAAACAATATTTAGTTTAAAAATGGGTTAAC
>JAQFZI010000971.1:0-11912 GCA_034695605.1 Eupelops occultus
TAACGAACGAGATTATATACTACATTCCCTTCGGTAAATGTAGTGAAAAATTAATAATTACTGTTTTAATAATATAGAAAATGTGTGAACTTTTGATTTTGCTTTTCATTAACTTTTGCTTTCAATTTGTTAACAACTTTATAACACAATTGATATTAAAATAGCTTCAATTGACGATAAGATATAACCACCAATTAATGATAGCCTTGAACAATAATTTGAAGAATCATTTGTGCTGAGTGGGCGAATCGAGGCCTGAGTGCGAAAAGAGCCCTTCAAAGACATTTATTTCATAAGAGTTTTTTGCATTTTCTCATTCAATAGGTTTATGCAAATATAGGACGAAATGATGGCTGAGCCCAGTCTTGAAAAACTTTTAAATGAATGTCGGGATGCGTTAAAGTTTGCATACGCTCCCTATAGTAAGTTCCGAGTGGGGGCTGCCATCGAAACACTCGATGGACTCATATTTAAAGGTTTGCAATTAAAATGACGAAAAACTTATGAAAAATAATGCTTTCCATTGGAAAGGCTGTAATGTGGAGAACGCAGCCTATACTGGATGTATATGCGCCGAACGCACAGCAATGGTGAAGGCTGTGTCAGATGGGCATACTCAATTTAAAGCGATTGCTATCACATCAGATATGACTGTTCCAGATATAATAGTGCCCTGTGGCACATGTCGACAGTTCATTCGAGAGGTATGACCTTTGCCTCAAATATCCAAATAATTATCTATAGTTTTTTTAACAGTTTTCCACTAATTTAATCATTTATTTGGTGAGACCTGACTTAACATATATAAAGACATCTCTGGAGGAACTCCTACCGATGTCTTTCGGACCTCAAGATCTCAAAAAAGGAGTTCGAGAATAGAAACAAACTTCGAGTCAAATACAAAATCAAATTTAAATTTAAATTTTATTTCATTTTAATCGGTATTTAATTTGAAAAAGTTTTCAAAAATATATTTAATTCGAAAATTTTTATATATAATTACAAATAACAGACATTTTATCCAATATTTCTTCGATTGTTTGCGGAAAACAACTTTTGTTACAAAAATTATTTCTCAATTTAGACATCGATTGAAATAATTATACAAATTATAGAAAAACAGTTATTAATCCGTTTAATGAAAACTTTATATAACTTTTAACAAAAGGAACGGGAGTTCACCAGAAGGGACACCAACCGATATAGCATTGGCATAAGTTCTCGTGAGAGGTGGCCTGCTTTATAAGGAGGTCTACCTGATCGGGCACTTCCAGAGTGAGGTGCGCCTCGAAGTCTCTTCCGGTCAACTTATCGCGCACTCGATTAATGACAGCCAAAGCTTTTTTGTTGAGCCCTTCGTGGGGTAGTCCTAAACTTTCAGCCCTATCACGAATAGAACTGGAGCTCGAAAGTGGAAGCTTCTTGGAAGCTAAAGCAAGAAGGCCTCCCACAGCACCATCCTCTTCATCTAATGGATCAATTGAGTGCTTGATTCGTGGCTGAGCTGTAATTCCATTCAAAACATTTATAAATTGATATAAATTATTGAAAATCCAAACCTTCGATAAGTTTCCAGGAAAAGATGGGGTCGTGAATGAAGGCCTCGAGCACTGCCATAAGTGAGTCCTTATTGTTTCTGAGGACTCGCATCACTTTTTCGCAAGTGATTCGATATGTGCCCTCTATTCCGGTCACTTCCATTGCATTGATTAACATTCGGGTCAGACTTTTCGAAGAAAATAAGATAATTGAAAACAAATTCAAAACCAAAGATTCCATTACCGGAAGGGTATCTTTTCGGGAAACTTTTCGCGAGTCATCGCCACTTCGAAACAGTCACCGAAATCGATGTGCAATATTTTGCCTGACATCCGGTCTAACATCAAATTTGATGGATGTCTGTCCCCCAAACCCAAAACATAACCAACGATTGACATCACAGACAGACTTCGGGTATAATTAGTTCTTCGATCGAACCAAACCTCAGAAGAGGGACTCTTAAGCCATAAGAGTTTGGCCAAATCGTCGCCATTTGTGTGCTCTAAAGCGTGTTCAAAGACCTCAACCTTTTGAAGGAGAGTCAAGTGGTCGTAGTCGGGCGCCATTCTCAGCATAACTCTGTGTTCAATATTAAGCAAAATCTTTTTCTTTTCGCGATAGTCTCTAATAAGAGTGTGAAGAGTATCGCAATGAGGGACCCAACCTATCAGACCAGAGTTGGGCGACAGAGGAATGACTGCATAGCGTTGAATTGCTTTACAAAGAAATTATTTTAAGAATAAAATTATTTACAAATTGTTTGAATTTATTGTGTTTTTACCCAAATTTCTTTGTGAAGTCTCGGGATCTCCGATGAGAAGAGTGTTGACTAAACCGAATAATTGCATAACCCTTTCGTCTTGTCGTAAGTCTTCGTGTCCTTTCAGTAGAAACATGTAATCCCGACCATCACTGCCTTTGATGGACAGCTTTCGAGGCCTTTGTTTGCTGGTTATGACGTGCAGTTGGGACTCAACTTTTGCGATACGAATGAGTGGTTGGTTAGGATTGTAAGAACCGGGAACTGCCAGCTCCAGGTCACGACATGTCATCAATTTTGGTGAAACGTATTGAAGTTCCAAAGAAGTCAATTGTGGTAATTGTTTCGATATTCGTCTGAAGACATGATAATAGAGATCCCAGGCTTGGGTCAGGTCTTTGACATTACCGGTGCGCTGATATGTTCTGCAAACAAATTGGTTTTCAAATAAAATATAATTTAAAACTAATCATAAGTGATATATACCGGCACCAGTCCTGTGCTTCTTGAAGGTCACGACCATATGACTGATTAAAGCTCATCTCTTTCATGGTTTGCGGTCCTCTATCGCACATCTGATGCAAAGGATCTAAAATATCGAACATTCCTTTGACATTACGTTCCCCGAAATATAGACGGGACGCCTCTTCGAGGCCTTCGTGCCATAACTCATGCCATAGAATTGCGATACGGATAAGCTCTTCACTGACCAGCATTGCCTGTTGAACCAAATTAGGGGAATGGACTTGCATTATATCCAATATCTTTTTGGCAGCCGCCTGACGGCCCTGAATAGAGGCCTTTGAGGCGACGGTCAGGGGATATATCAATGACTGCGGATGATGTTTGCCGATGTCTATCAGCAACTGATGGATCAGACGAGCGATTTGACGGCTCGCGTCAATACGAGCTATCAGTTGAGGAATGACCTGAAGAATAGGTGATAAGTGTTTTATTTCAAGATATAGTTAACCCATACCTGAAGCCAAGTCTCAATCGGAACAGTTTTGATGCCTTCAGTCAATGCCTCATAGACTTCTTGATGCTGTCCCTCTTCAAACCAAAGGGTTAGAATGCGAAGAGTGTCCTGAAGACTAGATCCATGAGATAAAGATACAGAACGGAAAAATCCGTGAACCGCTGGAACAGCATATTCGCGAACATATTTTATTTTCAAGGGTTGGAGAGTATTCATTGGGGAAGAAGCTGTAGGTGTCGGCTCTGCCGGTGATTGAGCATCAGTTACAGGTTGGAGACCCTAATGAGCACAGGTATTAGACTTGTTTTGATAAAAATGGTAAAATGTATCAAACCTTAAAGAAGTTGACGGCTTCGAAGTTCATGTAAGCCCAGGAATGCCAGGCTTTGTACCAATTTTGGTCCCTTTCAGTGGCGGCCGCATAGTATTGAAGTATAAGTGGAATCGAGCTCTCATTGATTCCCTGAAGACTTTCGTGCCATTGGCCTAACTTTAGATAACAGCGCGAAAGCAGTTTATTTAATTCATTTCTTTGTTGGGTTTGTTGGGTCTCATCGTTGGCCAAAAAGTGGATATTTTGAGGGATGAGCGCCACTTGAGTCAAGTGCGCCAATTGATTGAATGCCTCCTCTTTCTGACCAGAGATCCACAAATGTTCGATATATCTGAAAGTAACCATTGGGTAAGTGGTTGGAAGGGGAACACCGGTATCTATATTTGAGGGGTCGGTGTCGAGCAGTGCCACTAATGTTCTGTACGACAATTGCAAACGACCGCTGCGTTGGCACAGTTTGGCGAACTTCAGATATGAGCGCATGTCATCGTGTGGGGGAAGGACTAGAGAATGGACTTGTAATATTTTCTGCCAGTCCTCGACAGCTCTCTGACATCCTTGTAGTCGTGTCCACCACTTCTGTTTAATCATTTCGCGGCGTTCGGGAACTAATTTGTATTGAATGACTTCTTCCAATTCAGACATCATCTGGATTTGAACCATTGGTGCATAAGCTCTGTTGTATGACTCGCCCGCCATTGTTGTCAATTCGGTATCAATTAGTTTACGGGCTTTGTCTATAAGGGTTTGGGCTCTGCTGTAGTTCTGGTAATGGACCTGAAGTATAGCCTGATAGAAGGCTGAGTCGGGTGTTTCTGAAGAAATATTCTTTGAATACTCTTCCATTTGTTGCCAGTGACCCAAACCCCAGGCAGCGGTGGCCGCCATTCGGGCCATCTTTTGTTTGTTATCCTGACTGACTTCAGGCCAGGAGGCCTGTGCCAAGTTATACAATTTTGTCCACTCGGAAAGCACTTCCAAACAACGCATTTGTCCGACCACTGACTCAAAGTCTTTGGGGTCCTTATCGTACTTCAGTTTATAGGCTTTTAATGCGTTATCCCATTCGTGTAGTTTCTCATACCAGCGCTCCTTTACTTCGATGTCATTCAATTGGTTTTTGTTCGCATATTTTAAGACACCGACCGCAGCTTCGGGTTGTTGTAGTTTATTGTTAATACTGATTAAAGCGCCCAATACTTCAGTGGTGGGCCCCTTATGGAACTCTTCCTCTTTGTAGTGAAGCGCTTTAGCAAATGCGCGACATTTGATCGCTCTTTCGGCTAAAGTCTTCTCATTGAGAGGAAGAGGTCCTCTGTCCACGTGTTCCATAAATTCGGCCAAATTCAAGAGAATTCCTGTTACTTCAGGGATGTCCTGTTGCATGAGTGCCTCCTGTATTGATGTAATTAAGTCCTAAATTAATGAGAAGACGTATTAATATAATCAAAGGTAAGGATATGTTTTGTGTATTACGTGTTGACATTCATCACTCAATTCATTCCAACAGCTAAGAAATGCCGGATTAAACAAATCTCTGGCCACTGAACTGCAGGCCTGAGCCAATGGAAAACAGGACCTGAGTGCCAGTGCTGGCGATTCTCGAATTAAATCGATATTAAAGAGTTTAAGCCACTCCAACCAGTCCTCTTTGGACACTCGTCGGGGACATTGAGACCAGGCCCGCTTCAAATCATTCAATAAAACTGGATTACGTTTGGGGTCGGGAACAGAACCGGAAGAGTCTTTGATTTGATTTCTGCCTCTTTTGAGAGTACGTCTGAACTGAAGGGGGTCTTCTTCTTGTTCGGCAATAGTGGAGGCGCCGTCACTTATTTTATTGACCAGAATATCATACTTTTGATGACTTATCTTATGTTTGAGTAAGACTTTGCTGACCATCGGAATAAACATCTGATAGCGACGGTTCAGTTGGAGGACAACTGCAGATAACGTATCCATCGCTTGATTTACTAAATCCTAAATAAAAAATAACATAAATAGAAATGAAAATCTTTTGCACAGAATAACAAACCCTATCATTAGGATAGTTGTCAATAGTTCTGACGATTGCGTGAATTATTCTGGGTGACATATCTGTTATCTGCAAGTCTTCCAACAGGACATCAATGGTTTTAAGCGCTGCGATCTTCACCTCATTGTCTTTAATATCACTCGAATCAAAGAGTTTGACGATTGGAGGGATCAACAGATGTAAGTAATCGTCTAAATTGGTTCCGAAGTTCTGCAGAGCGTCTGAAACCATTAAAATTGGATTAAATAAGAGACAAACCATAAGATATATTACTGAGAAGCTTAACGGTGACACTCCTTCTGACACTTTTGTCGTGTGCGAACACTCGAAGAATGTGTGGTATCAGATATGGCACATAAATCTTGAACTCTCCTCCCAGTGCTATAACAATCTGTTCGACAACATTGATAAGAGTGGTCTGCATCGGAGAATTAGTTGTCCAGAATTCTCGCACTACTCGGAAGATGTCCTCCAAATAGTTTCTGATATGTATTTTGACGATAGCTATCATTTGTCCCAATTGTTGTAAAAGGAACTGTCGATTGGATTCAATACCGATTAGAAAATAATATTGAAACCAATTTAATGATAATTACTTCTCTGATATGGGGTTCTCCCGTTCGGATCACATTAATAAAAGGGGGCAAAACGTGTTGTATATATGGCACCGAACGGACGCCCAAAACATTGAATATGAAGGCCACTGCCTGTACGGCCATTGTGTGGTGACCGCTAAGGGCTGGCTCCCTCATCACTCGCATTAGAGTTGATATAGCCTGTGCTGAATAGAAGTCCTCAAAAGTAGAGGACAAATTGGAAAGCATTTCGTGAGCGTGAAATTCCTGTTCGATGACCGGGTCGTGAGCTATCAATGGATCACCCGATTGATCAATGACTCCCAAATTGACTTTATGGCGATAGGGGTCGACCGCACCGATCAGTCCGAGCACTCTTATAGTCTCACGTCTTATAAGCTGAGAATTCTGAGTCGATTCAGACTTAAGTAAATTAAATAAAATATCCAAAAGGTTAGGGTATTTCCAATAGGGCTCAACCACATAACCAGAGTTCTCCACCAGTCGGCCCAAAGTCCAGAGGGCGACCTCACGTTTCTGATGAGATGAAGAATCTTGAATGGCGTCTAAAATAATAGGAAACAACTCATCGATCCATTTTCTCATTTCAATGCCGGCCACAATCGCCTGTTCCCCAATAGCACAAAGTACTGCTGTAACCACTGACTGTGACGGGTCTTTGAGTTTGGGTAAAAATACTTTGAGTATTGGCTCAGTGTATGGTCTGATGAGTCGGGGAGTTGTGGCCAATAAGTGGCCCAACATTTTAGCGCTTTGCTCTTTACTCCGACAAATACCCGAATACTCTAATTCTGTGAGCAATTGAAGTAAAACCTGTCCGAAGAGGAAATGGCTTTAATTTATTGAAAAATGAATATATTTCTCACTTTTCTGAGAGAAGGCATAACATAGGCCGGGTTCAGACTACTAAGTCTGCCAATAGTGCACAGACCCAATTCCCTTATCTCAAAAACTTCATCGTTAAGACAAATGAAAAGAGCGTTTAGGTTCTCCGCCTGAGCCAAATGTATATCAAATCTTTCGTCAAGACTTGAGAGCACAGAATAGCGGACATAAATATCGACATCAGTTATGCCGACAGTCAATAGTTTACTCAAAACATCCTAAAAGAGCAGAAAATTTTAATTTAAAGTTTTGATTAAAAGAATGGATATCCCATTCCTCACCTGAACAGTAATGACCAGAGTTTGTGAATGTTTTGACTGTATTTTCATGAGCGCCGGCGTTAGTATTTGACAACAGGTATGAACTGCTTGTAGTCTGACTTCTCTGCTCTCATCAGTCAAATAAGTGTCGGCGCAGTGGCGGACGAACTGAATTAGAGATCGGGGCTCAAAATCAAACTGACCCAACACTTTAAGAGCGAGAATTGTTGTCTAAGAAACGGAAAATCTTTAAAACAAAGAATTTCATAGAATCACTGATTACCTGAACATCTGTGGGTTCACTGTTGACTGATCCTGAGGTGAGCTGCAACTGTTTGGGGACACCGGGAAGTGTGAACGCCTTTTTCATTAGTATTTGACTTAACATTCTGAGCAGTCCGTCCTGAATGTCTTTCTTTAGTGAAGGAATATATTTTGATATTTCATGCAGTGCTGCCGCCAATGCCTCCGAAAGTCCAGTGGCCAGCATTGAGTCCAACATATCGCGAATGTCGTTTTTGATGAGATCACCCGCTGCCTGACTCAACAGCGCTATACATGTGAAGACTGCGGGATCCGGTTGTGTCAAACGCTTCTTTGACTGTTCTTTTGGTGGTAATGTTTGACGGATTGTTTGCATAATTGGAGGCAAATGTTGTTTAAGAATATCGTGTTTTACGTTTTTGATCGAAATCGCCAAAAGTCCTGAACATTAAATCCAATATTTAATCAAATATTTGACCAAAAATTTAGTTTTCAGATAATACCCAGCGATATGAATGCTAAGGACCGGGCGGGGGACACCCGAAGATTGTTCAATAGATAAGATATTGATTCTTTGATGTATTGAGACTGATGTGATTTCTTGGCAGCAAATTGTTCCGGATTCAAAGCCGCCAGACTTGGAATCACAGTCAACAAAACGTGATTTATATTCAAAGTGTTTTTGCACCGCAACTGAAACATGACTTGAGAGCACAGGTCATCGAAGTTGTCTAATAGGAGCTGACGACAAGTCTGACTCTGTTTTGGAGGTTTGTATCTGATTTGAGGCGACAATAAAATTAGTTTTAAACGAATTTCAGTTTAAAATAATTGTTTACTTGTGTTGTGAGGAAGGAATGGGTGCAATACCCATCTCTTTGTGATATTTTACCACAGAATTCAAGTCTCTCAAACCATATGAAGGAACTGTTGGGTGATTCTGGACATTGGTATGACTTCTAAACAGTCGCGACAATTGACTGTTTCGAGTATTGCTCTGACTTTCAATAATTTGATTGTATTTATACTCCAATTCTCTGCAAATTAGATCCACTGAAGAAGAGAACAATTGATTTGATTCCAATTCATTACTAACATTGAAATCAGTACCCGAGTCATTAGAACAGCGCAAGAGTTCGTTCAAGATAAGAAGTGAGGCCTGGATTTTGTCATCCCTCTCCTTCTGAGCGCTTTTTTCCCTTTCCTCAAATCCTTTGATTACTTCTTCAAAACATGTCTTAAAACAATTAGGGATTTGTTGATCGATTCGGGACTTATTGTCCTTCAAGTCTTGTGACACTCTTTCTCTTTCGGCGATCACATAAAGAGCCGAACGGAGGGCAGAGACCGAAGAGTCACGTATTTTCGGGTCATTTATTGCAAGAAATATATTGTCAAAGAAGAGGTTAACGTGACTGAAGAAGTAAGTGGGCGTTACATTTGCCAATTCCCGTAAATTCAGAACCTAACCATTGAAAATAAAATTAAATGAGCATGCTTAATAATAACGATATTTAATGATATTTAGAGAAATTAAGACAATTGTTATTAAAAATTAATAAATTGTTTGGAAATTACCGCCGAATGTCTTTTAGTCTCATTTTTATCGGTAGAGATTAATTCTATGGCGCGTCTAATCTCGAAATCAACAAAATTAGGGGTAACTGAACCCGAATTGATTGCAATTTTGCCGACAGCACAGGCCGATAGGTCCAGGAGTTCGGCGTCAGAAAAGTTGTGATTAAGATTACGCAAATGATTAGCAAATGGGGCGCATATCACGGGCTTAGTCTTATCGACCAATGATGACATAGAGTCCAGAAGAATACACATTAAAACAATACCGGCTTTGATGTCGTTGGCGTTGTTGGCACCCGAACCCAACATCAGGTCAAATATCTTCGTTATCGACAAATCATAGAAAGCCTTCAACTCTTCGTCTGACACTTCACTCATGTCTTGATTAATGTATTGTCGCAAACAATGGATGGCTTTCTTTCGTCTCATCTCATCTCTGGATCTGAGTTCAGTTAAAGCGTTGCCGATAACCGACTCAAAGAGACAATCGGAAGAAGACTCGAGTCTAACCGCTGGCATCACACTCTTCGACATTTTGTATCACAAGACTAAACACCTAAAACAGAAATACCACTTCTAATAGTCATTGGTGAAAATCGTGTCCATTAATTGTCTTTAATTAATTGTTTTTAACTGAGTATCAAAACAAACGATTTTTAAAGAAAAATGTAAACAATTTATTCGTACAATAATTATGCCTTTATTTGAAATAATTGACCCTTTTTTTAATGGCTTCAAGGACAGTATATTCATAGATATTAGAGATAATTTTAACTACAAAGCAAGTTTTAAAATGTTCATGGTAGCATCTTAATTTCTTATCTAAAAGGATAGGAATACTAATTAATTTCTTGGAAATAAACATTAATGAGTAAAAGACATTAAAGACTGTATTGCATAACATAATTGATGTTATGATGTATTGAAGCAAAAATTGATAATCAAATTGTATTTTGTGTTATGAAGAGTGGCATCAAATGAAAAGCGCGTTAATATTAGATTTAATTTAATATTTAATTAGTTTTTAATCAATTTAATTAGTTATTAGGGAAGTGTATTCACGTGTTATTCATTATGTGTTCATTAATACTCCAGATATATCTTTTTTAACAAATATTTTTATGAAATATTTTTACTACAATTTTAATAAAACTAAACACAAAAATCGAGTGATTTTTAGTGATTTGTTTTGATTCTTGTTATTTAAATTTAATTTTGTTTAAAAATAAGTATTTAATTGTTTTTATAATGACATGGATTTGGTGGACTCGTTGTCACCACTATTTGGTGGCATTGAGACCCTGGTCGTTCTCGGCCTCTCTCACTCCCGTCCTAATGGGTTGTGTGTTGGCCTACAAGACGGCCGAAGCCTTTTCGTTGGTCACTTTGTTAGCCACTTTGGTGACTGTAATGTCAGTTCACGCGGCCGGCAATCTGGTCAACACATACTGCGATTTCATGCGAGGGATTGACTCTAAACGGCGTTCAGACGACAGAACGTTAGTCGACCACATTCTCACCCCTGAAGAAGTCGTCAACTTAGGTATAGATCCCAATTATGAGGAAGGATTCCTGTGGTGTTCACATTTGTCTTCTTCAGGCGTTGTATTCTATATAATCGGTTGCATTGGTTTTGTTGTGGTTGTGTTCGTGAGTAGAGCCAGAATGGAGTTATTAGCACTGGTCTACTTCGGAGGCATTTCCTCATCATTTCTCTACACGGGTGGTATTGGTCTTAAATATATCGCTTTGGGAGATGTCCTCATTATGCTTACCTTTGGACCGGTATCTGTTCTCTACTCATTTATGGCACAGACAGGTAATCATAATTCAATGGGTCTTTCCTTCAGAACTAATGTTTGTCTTAAATGATAGGAACCATAGATTTAATAACATTGATATACGCCATACCACTTGCCCTCAACACAGAAGCCATTCTACACTCGAATAACACCCGTGACATCGAGTCAGACAGAAGGGCCGGTTGTGTGACTCTAGCGATACTGATCGGACAGTCGGCGTCGCACATACTGTTCGCTCTCTTATTGTTCATCCCTTACATTCTGTTTTGTGTTTTAAGTATTCGCTACTCTTTTTGGCTTTTATTGCCATTAATAACACTTCCGACGGCTTTCCAATTGGAGAAACAGTTCCGTAGCGGAAATCTACGACACCTTCCTCGACAAATGGCAAAACTGAACCTCTATTTCGGTATTTTCTATTTGATTGCTTGCGGACTAACTGATCCCAAGTTTTTGCCCGGAATTAATCGTGTCGTCTGATTGCAAGATAATAATAAAAATTTAAATTAAATTTATTTATTCAAAAAATTTCCTTATTTTTTAAGAAATAAGACGAATATATTCTCAGGTCTACAGTCGAGTCACCAAATTTGTCTCAAATTGAGTGAAATTTTTTTAATATTTTGAGAATTCCTGGGTATTTTCAAATGGATAATTGCCTTTAAAGTTAAATAACCAAGTTTTAATTAGCAAAAATATGTTTGTTCAGTTTTATTCTAGCAATTCTTAATTTATATAGCATGTCCACGTCCTTTTGTCATGTCCATTTATTGAGTCTGGTCCACCCTACGATACTTTACTTTCGATTAACCTTGCTCATTTATTATTAACTCTAAGAAAGGTCTATTTTGATACTTATTTGTGAACAAATTGTTAATTA
>JAQFZI010000972.1:0-11912 GCA_034695605.1 Eupelops occultus
CATTTTCTTATAAGTTTCACAATGATATAAGACTTATTTTGATACTACAGTATATCCTCGGTATGTTCCCAGTTTAATAGGAAATATAGTTATATGTCTCAACAAATGAAATCTTCAGCCAATAAAAAAATATTTACAAAACTTATTTTCATTTTGTGAATGAAAATGAAACAAATGTTTCACTCGAATAGTGTGAAAATCATTAAAGCAATTAATAATTGTCTTCCTTCACAACTGAAGGCTAAACAAAAGAATTGTTTCAGAAAATATAAAATTTTGAACGAAAAACACAAATATTTGTTTTAAATGTGAGAAAAAATGCGTTCATTTATACTAAAGAAGGAATTTATAGATAAAAAGGAAATACTTTAATGACTTTAAATCTGATAAAACACTGAAATCAATAGTAAAACAATATTCAAAATTTAAGACTTAAAACGGATATCTACGCCAATGACTTACAATTGAAAGGTCAGCACAGGTAGGCTTACTATAAAATATAACAAAAGAATTTAGTCATAAATTTCAAGTTCATTCACAAAAAATCTCATATGACTTATGATTTAAAATTACTATAAAAAGTCGATTCAATACAAACAGAATATCAATCCTTTCCAGTGATCTCTCATAGAAAGGGAAAACAAAAATCAAACCAAAGTTTTTAGTTTTTTAGTAAAGTGTTGTAAACTATAGTCAAAAATGCTGTTCAAATTCGTAAGATTTGTATAAAATTTTTATTTGAAATGTTTAAGAAAATTTGTTCTGGATATTAGTTGATTTTGTCGGTTGTGGTCTGCTGTGCGATCTCACAAGACTTCGACGGAGAATTGGATAGTGAGGCGAGTGATGTAGATTTAGCTGTCGCTGAAACCGCGGGAAAGGGTGCGGCTGCTGGAGCTGCTGCCGCTGCAGGAGCTAAGGCTGCTTCGGGAGCTGCTGCTGCCGGTGCTGCTGGAGCTAAAGGTATGGACAAGGAAAAGCCCCGAAATGTTTAATTTATCATTTATTTTAATTTATGTTTAGGTGCCGCCGCTGCTGGTGCTAAAGGAGCTAAGGCTGCAGGTGGTGCAGCTGCTGGAGCAGCCGGTGCTGCAGGTGCCAAAAAGGCAGCCAAAGCAGGTAAATTCGGAGCCGCCGGTGGAAAGTTCGCCAAAGCGGGCAAAAAAGGCAAATTCGGTAAAGCATTCGCTGCTGGATTTAACAAGAAGGCCGGTGCCATCAAGACTTTTGGAATGAGCCAAGGTTTCAAATTCGGAAAGGCTGGTGGTGGATTCGCTGCTGGTGGTGCAGCTGGTGCTGCTGGTAAGAAGGGAGGTTGGGCTGGAGCTGCTGGCGCTGCCGGTGCCAAGAAAGCAGGCAAAGCTGGTAAAAAGGGATTCGCTGCAGCCGCTGGTGCTAAGGCTGGCGCTAAAGCTGGTGCTGCAGCCAAAGCAGCCGCCGCTAAGGCCGCAGCAGCCGGAGCTAAAGCCGCTGCCGGTAAGAAAGCCGGAACTGGAGGCGGACTCTTCGGTTAAACATCACATTTATTTGATTCAAACACTAATCCAATCGTTACTATACTTTAAAATTTCAAATATTTTATTTTTCAACAGAAAACAAATTTTAATATAATTAAAGTTTTAAATATTTTTTGACTCATTATACAAATTCTGTAAAAAATTTTCTAAATTTATTATTTAAATGCAATAAAAGATTTTATATTTAAATCTATTCTTTTAATTGGAAAATATTATTTTGACTTTTCATTAATTAGTTAATTGGACTTATATTTTGATTAGTTTATTAGAATTTGAAATATAATTGATAAGTTTTTTTTAAAAAAAAGGTATAAAAGTGAATAAATCAATAGTTATCCCAAAAATGATTGAAAGCCTTAACATAAGCCGAAACCAGTTCTGTATCAGTGGTTATAAGACTGTCGTTAAAACTGCCAAATATGCCATTTTGTGTCCAATTAAGCGAACCGTTGATAAGTAAATTGTTGTCAATTATGGCAAACTTGTGGTGCATATAAAAATCTTTTGCATCACTCAATGAATTAGTGATAGTTTTTGTCTTTACGCCAAACTTTGATAACATCGTCAAACGTCCCGATATTTTTTTCGTTTCCTTTGATTCTTGGTTCAAATGCGATATATTTTTGTTTTGGACGTTAATTATTAGTCGGACTTCAATACAATTTTGACTCAACTCTTTAATCAATTGAATGATTGGATCAAATCCTAAGCAATACATACAAATGTCAAGAGATGTGCGGCAAGACTTCAGAACTGATAATAATTTACTCAATTCAGTGGTCGGCTTATTATTAATCAATTGATTAAAATTAAAGTTAATTAAGTCAATAAATTTGATTTCCTTTTCGGGAAAAAACAAAACCAAATGTTTTTCATTAATTTGTTTTTTATTTGACTTCATTTTATTATTTAAATAAAGTCTTAATTTAAAACTCATAAATAAAATCAATAAATAAGAACCAAATTTAATATAATTCGACATTAAATCCAATTTATTAAACGTTTTGTAAAATTATTCAAATTTTTAAAGAGTTTTACTCAAATAACTTCCTAATTACAAATAGTAAGCTCATTGACACTGAGCAAGGTCAAAACAAATATTTATCTTCTCACCACTTAAAAGGATTTTTTTTTAAAAAAGTTAAGATTTTCTGATTGTTTTCTACTAATGAGTGGAGACATTAAAATGATAATAACTAGATCAAATTTGGAATTCAAGTGAAAGTGAGTCGAGGTTATATTTCATTCAGAAAAAATGTGTTTAGTCTATTATTAAAATAATGTTTAATAGAGGGAAATGAATATTTTGTATTCAGGTATCCCTGAAAAGAGCGGATATCGGCTTTGACTACTTTAGAGGTCGGTTTCCTATAAGACTGCATTAATTTTCTTTAAAAAATGAATTTATTTTGAATAATGTTTTTTAACAAAAATTATTCGTAAAATAAGAGAATGTTTTGACAAAATATAAACTTTAATCAGTTTAATGAAAAGACGAGGAAATTTCAGAATTTAATACTTTTTTGAATCTCAAATTTCCACTGTTGACAATTGATTACTTAATAGGTCAGTTATATTAATTTTTGTTCATCTTGTTCAAGTTTAAACGTTTACAAGTTCACGTATACAAGTTTAAAAATCTGAAATTTGATATTATAATTATTTTTTTTTCTATATTTAGGGATCGAGTGATGGCTCCGGTTGGAAGAGTTCCTGAAACTGAATACCGAAATGAAGAGCAGATATTAACCACAAATAAAGGCAATAATGAAAAACAAAATGTCTATAAAACGACAATTGTTTGGAAAAATGTAGTGCTTATGAGTGCATTACATGCCGGGGCTCTATATGGGGCTTATTTAATGGTCACCGAAGCCAAATATCAGACTGTGATCGCATGGTTTTTATTCTACATGTGTTCAGGTCAGAACTAATTACTATTCTATCTAGATCAATATTGCATTATTGACAAAGTAATGAAAGAACAATAATAAAAGTTGAAAGTTAACTAGATAAAAATGCTAATTCTCACAGGTTTAGGAATCACAGCTGGGGCACACAGATTATGGTCACATCGATCTTACCGTGCTAATTTTCCTTTGAGAGCAATACTTTGCTTTTTTAATACAATGGCCGTTCAAAATGATTTGTATGACTGGTGTCGGGACCATAGAGTTCACCATAAGTTTTCGGAAACAGATGCTGATCCCCATAACGCAAATCGTGGATTCTTTTTCTCTCATGTGGGTTGGCTTTTGTGTAAAAAGCACCCGGATGTGGTCGAAAAAGGAAAGACAGTTGATTTAAATGACTTATTAGACGATCCTTTAGTTAGATTTCAGCGAAAATATTACAAAATACTGATATTAATCGCATCTGTTTTGGTGCCGATGTTTGTTCCGCACTTGTTTTGGTCGGAGACTCTCTTTAATTCATTTTATATTTGCGTTCTCTTCCGATACTGTTATACACTTAACTGGTAACTAATTTATTATTTTATAATATCTTGTTGAGATTTCTGTTCATCTAACCAAACGTTTAGTACGTGGTTGGTCAATTCTGCTGCTCATATTTATGGCAATCAACCATATGATGCATCAATAAATCCAAGGTCATATTTAATTAAATTGTTAATTACTTTATTATAAATAATTTTTAATTTGCAGAGAAAATAATTTCGTAACCGTTGGGTCTATGGGAGAGGGTTACCATAACTACCATCATACTTTTCCTTGGTAAGAATGATAAAAATATTCTTCATTCAAATTAGGATTCAAATGATTAATATGAGCAGGGACTATTCTGCATCAGAACTTGGTTGGAGATATAACTGGAATTTTTCTACACTTTTCATCGACTTTTTTGCTCAAATTGGTTGGGCTTATGATCGCAAAAAGGTTACCCCCGATATGGTGAGCGCTCGGGTCAAAAGAACTGGGAATAAGAAGATACTAACCGACAGAACTAAACTCAATTTTGTCAAACTTTGGACCAATAGATTAATTGCTGTTACGGTTGGAATGTGTCACTTATGGGTCCCTTTTCTAATTAGGTACTTGATCAATTCTTAGAAATTAAAACATTAAAAATCAGATTGTTAAGCATGATAACTCAAAAGTAGAGGTATTTTATGTGATTTCTTTATCAATAATTGTGATCAAGTTTATTATTCTCTTTTAATCCTAAACCTAAATGTGATTTTGAAAATATGTTTCAATAAACAATAAATTCATTCATAAGATATTAATTATCAAAAGCAGATTATAGCGAGTAATTTTCAGTAATAATTAAATGCAACTTGCTAAATTATTAAAAATTTAATAGGACTTCATTACTGGAAATTAATATATTTTATTTGATTAAAATGTAAATCTATTCAAAATTTGGAACTAAATTATTCTTAAAAACAAAGTGATTTTTATGATATCTATATTTAGTCTTATTAAATTGATCGTGATAAAATTTTATATTTTTAAACAAGGATTCACACAATTATTGTGTATTATTATAGTTTGTCATTCAGTCAAAGATTTAATTTGAATATTTAAAAGATTACAGAAATTTAAATATATTTAAATTGAGTTCAATAGGAATTTTATTAATATATGAATTAATTGCATATTATTTTGGGCCATAATTTTCTATTATATTTGAGGTCATATTGTAATCAATTTTTAATAAAAGAGAGTTTCGCCCAAATATTTAATCAAAAACTTCAACAACTGATCAAAATTGAAAATTTCAAACAAAAAGATGAATCAATTATTGTTTGAAACAAAAACCCAAACAAAATATGGATCAGAATTAGAAAAGAAATGTTATTTTTAAAGTCAGGAAAAGATGTGTAACTGACTGACAGAACAATGTGATGAAACCAAACCGAGATAATGATGATTAACAACTAGGAGATGCCACTCCAAATAAACATAACAACTTTTATGGTTTTAATACTATTTTTAATGGATTTTGTTGCAAGGAAATTAGTACTGGATTAAATTTCATAACTTAGGACTTCACTTCTTAACATAAATAACAATAAATAAGAAAATTATTTTTTATTAGTCTTTGGATTATAGACACGAAAAATAAACGTTAAAATCGTAATACTTTTCAATAAAAAATTAATAATAAAATAAATCTTTAAAAATAGAAAAACTCTTTAAATTTATAACTCATAAAATTATTATGTATTCAAAGAAAGACCTGGTTATTTAGCAACGCTTCTCTTTTGATATGTAGTTTCTCATCAGATTCTGGTGTGAAATGGTTTAAACTTTAAATCAATTTTTGAACTAAACTCAAACCTTTCTCTATATCTTATTAAAAATCTTTTGAAATCTTTGAAATCTATAATCAAATGTTTCATCACTTCTTCTGATTCTCATTAAATTATTTTATCGAAAAACTATACTTATCTCAGCTTTTATTGTTTGATATAAAAACTAGTGGATAGCCTTCCACTGGCGGTTCTCATATATAAGTTATAAAATATTTGAGTTTTCAAACAAAATAAATCTAAAATTGTATTTGCATTTCATATTTGAATCATAAGAATTGGTAAATATTTTTCAAAATAAATATAAATAAATTTATTGTATTTTTGTCCAATTTATACATTTTATTCACAATTAGGTCTTCCCTATTAATTTCCAGGGCCTTCGACCTCAGATGAGTATAATCCCATTAAAGGGTTGTATAACGCCAACCAAGTTCATATATTTTCTAATTAAAAGTAATTTAAAGCTTTTATTTTAATTTAAAGCTATTATTATTGAAAATAAGTTTCGAATAAAAATGGTTTTTATCTTAATTTTAGACCAATTGTTGTTTAAATCAATTTAATGATTCATTTATTGATTTCTAATAATAATAATAATTATATAAAGTGGTAATGATTTTCATGAAAAACTTCAATAAATTATTTAGAAATTAGTTCAATTATTTTTGAAAAACAAAAGATTAGGGAACAGAATGAAGAACATAACCAAAGTTATGACTACAAACTGATTGCGATAATGGGTTTATTCTTTCTTTGCAATCATCGATTAAAATTATTACTATTTATCAGCAAATGCTTAAAAATGAAGTCAACAAGTCTTGAATTTAGTCAAGTCTTAGACCAAACAAATTTGATCCATAAATACATTAAATTTAATGAAAAGAAAAAATGAAATCATATTCACAATAACCTGAAGTGAGTCTTAGCAGTCAGTTAACGGACATTAAAACTATACCTTTAGGTTATCTAACTCTTTGAAGAGCAATAAAATACATTTGAATTTAGGTAACAATACTCTGACATATGTGTGGACTCTATTTGTGTGCCGGAGCCAATAGAAAACTAGTCAATAGAAGTTTTTTTTAATACTATTTCGCATTCAGTTATTATTTTTATTTTTGCGAAAACTCTTCCCTTATTTCGAAATAAAAAATTTTTGAATGCAATACAGAAACAATTCATTTCAAATTCATCTTCCGATACAATAAGAAAATTGAATTTTTATTCAAAATTAGAAAATAAGAGTTAATTGTATGTAAATATTGACTTGAATTTGATAATAACCACATTCCAATCTATTCTTGTGCTTAATTTAATATTTCAGTGATTTTTGTTTCGAAACTAAGAATCGATGTTTAGTTTGAAAAATATTTTAAAACTAATAAGAATTGGATAAATGGCTCCCTTTATGATTGAATCACAAGTGAAATATATTAGACAAAAGTCAACCGATATTAATGTTAATCTCGAGAATAGAGTGAAGACAGTTATTGTTTGGAAAAATGTATTTCTCATCAGTGCTATACATTTTGGTGCCATTTATGGGGCATATTTAATGATTGTGTCAGCTAAATGTCAGACCATATTGGCATGGTACTTATTCTGCTTATTTTCAGGTAAAAACTCTGTAATTTTATAAAAACATTTTTCTAACGCGAAATACAACTTAAATGAGATTTCATGAGAAAAGTTTAAGCGATTTAAATAATTTGTATAATTAAGTTTTGAATTAAGTTTTATTCTAAGACCAATTTTTAGCAAACTTTAAGTATAGCAGAATATTATATCTAATAAGTAGACCTAAAATGGATAAAAACTCAACCTAAAAGCTTACTTTCAAAATGATCTTGTTAATTGCAATTCAAAAGAAGTTTATACAATGGAGAGGCAGTTCTTTATGCTGTAAATACATTATTTTATTATAATTGAGACAACAGTTAATAATTAAGAAATTATTTGTTATCTATTTTTTCAAATTTTTATTCAATTTTCAAAAAATTATTGTTTAGTCAAAACTGTAATATTACTTGATTATTTTAAATATTAACTTGTTTTTAAGATTCCTGAATGTTTTTTTGCATGTTATAAATTTTAATGATAATAAAATTGATTAAATTAACGGAAATTTAAAATTATTTGATTATAAAATGAGTTAAGTTAAGAAAATTAGATAAACTGAAAAATATTTTCAAATTCCTGTTTTAACTCTTTGATTGAACACTACAGGAATGGGAATAACAGCCGGTGCTCATCGATTATGGGCTCACCGGTCATACAGAGCCAATTTCGCATTGAGATCACTGCTTTGCTTCTTGAACACTATGGCCGTCCAAAATGATTTATATGACTGGTGTCGGGATCATAGAGTTCACCATAAGTTCTCTGAGACTGATGCTGATCCCCATAACGCCAATCGGGGCTTCTTTTTCTCACACATGGGTTGGCTTTTATGTAAAAAGCATCAAGATGTTATCGAAAAAGGAAAGACTGTTGATTTAAGTGACTTATTAGCTGACCCTTTAGTGAGATTTCAGCGCAAATATTATCGAATATTGGTTTTGATTATTGCTATTATTATCCCAACTCTAATACCACACTATTGTTGGTCAGAATCAATTTGGAATTCATTCTTCATTTGTGTTTTATTCAGATATTGTTATATACTTAACAGGTATTCATTGAAATAGTCTTATTGTCTGAAAAGATCTTCAAAACTCTTTTATCTATTGAGTGGCAATCAATGGGAATAATATATAATAATAACAATTTCTTTTCGCAAATTTTTGTTCAACAAATAGAAAGAGTTTTGATAAAAGCTTTCATAAAATAAGTCAAAATTACTTAACTATTTGAATGAGAAACTCATTTCAATTGAAATGTTAGTCTCAATACATATTCTGCTATTGATTATCGAAAATCTACTTTAAATATAACTTTTAAACTAGAAATTAGATTTTCAATTGTTTAATGCCAAATAATTATTGGTGTATAATCTAGCACATGGCTGGTCAACTCGGCAGCGCATATGTGGGGTCAAAAACCATATGATATAACCATAAATCCCAGGTTTGTTATTCAAATATAAAAACTAATGAACTATTTACTTATGAAAACAAAAAATTAACGAATATTTCAATAAATAAATATTTAATGTTATTCTTAACATGGACAAACTAATTGCCTGACTGTTTAATTATCAATCCTTTTTGTTGTATCAATTTGTAAATCAAAAGGAGCTGTCTCATTACGCTTAACCGCCTTTAGTTATAAATAAATAAAATACAATTTATAATCTTCTGATTAGAGAAAACAGTTTTGTCACATTCCAGTCCTATGGAGAGGGTTATCACAATTACCACCATACATTTCCATGGTAAGAAAAGTTAATTAATTTTTAGCTAAAATTTTCTTATAAATGTGTGTCGGGTGCTATAAATGCTAATAATAGTAATTAATGAAATGATTAAACTAATTAGGGATTACTCCGCATCAGAACTTGACTGGAAATACAACTGGAATTTTTCCACACTTTTTATCGACTTATTTGCAAGAATTGGTTGGGCTTACGATCGCAAAAAAGTTTCAATCGATATGATTAGCGCTCGGGTCAGACGCACAGGAGATAAGCCGCTGATTAAAAACATCGAAGAAATCCGTTTCAGCGAACAATTAATCAAATGTTTTGCTTCACTGACAATAGCTTTGAGTCATTTATGGATACCTTTCATAATCAGATTTCTGATCAAAACTTGAAAAATAGAATATTGGCATTAAATATAATAAATATCTATATATGTGGCTATATATTTGACAAGTTCATATCAAATTATAATCACACATCAAATCAATTGTATAAAAATAAGTATGTTCAAACTTTTGATAAATATACCCAATAAATAATGAGTTTTTTATCGGAAAGAGTGTCAGTATATGTGTGCTCTCAAATAATTACCTCAATTTTGGGATAATTTTGAGAATAAATTATTATATCAAACATTTTATTGAAGTATTGGCTGCTTATAAGATGGAAACCCTTTTTAAAGTCCGAATACAAATTACTCTCATTATTGAAAATTGTGAGTAAAAAGTTTGCTTCATTTTAAAAGAAAGTTTCCAGATGCTTTAAATACTTGCGCATCACTGAATTGAATTTCCTGAAAAATTGATTAAAACTTAAATCCATTAAAATTTTTAATAATTTTTTTAAAAGACATGATTTGAAAATTTTGAAAAAAATACATTCAATATATAAAAATAATCCATCAATAAACTGACGAATCCTTCCCCACTTGAGGCTAGTACCACAATTTTGATATGATTTTATTTTATTATTAGTTTACCATGCAATAATTTGCACCGAATAATAAGATTATATTGAAGTATAAGAAATTCCACACATTTTTAAGAATCAAATATAATTATGTGAATAAAATAGCGAACAAATAGTTTTGATTTTTAACAAATAAATTTTGAAAAGACTTCAAATTCTATGAAATTTTAAATCAATGAGAAAACAAACTAACAGGATATCTAATGCAATCAATAAGAACCTAATATCTAATGATATTGAGGGATGATTTGCCAAGCATGATTTATTCCTTTCGCATCATATACTGGGTCAAAATAAGTTAAATTCTGCAATTATTATAAAAATGAACTACATTTTTGATAATAAAATTTTTATATTAAAAAACAGATGAAATATAAACTTATAAACAATAATTATGATTAAATGAAGTGTGTATTCAGTCAGAGCTCAGTTATTCTTGAATTTGAACGACAGGTTTGTATTGTATTGCAAACTACACTATCAAAAGGAATGTCGAAATAATAGCTGTAAATGAAAAGAGCGCTTAATAGAGGGTCACAAGAATTTCAGTGTCAGTCATTAGTACATTACAATATGTATGTGCACTTGATCAGCAACAGTACAGGCCTTCAGGTACATATCTTATGCCTGAGCACAGCTGTGATGCCAAAAATACTCGTCTTATGTAATAGTGGAGTAATGACAGCATTGAGTTTAGAGTCATAACCGCACTCTTAATAGACTCACCGAAAAAACGAAGTGTTACTCAAGTGATTATCAAAACCAGATATTCACTCAACCTATCAAGAGATTAGTCGACCAGAATCAACAAGGTGCCATCATTCTTCAATTTTTATGACAAACTAGAGTTACATAAATAGACCAGGTACATAAGTTATTTACTCAATAAACAAATGGAAAATTAATCATGGCAATAAACTATAAAAATTGAGATTATAAGCATGCTAAAAAACTTGCCGAAACATAACAACAAAGTTCCTTATTGTCGTAAAAAATTCTGGTATTTAGACATTCTTTAGATTGAGAGAAGTTAAGATTTATATTATACTACCTTGTTTATTCCATTCATCAACTGTTAAAATAAGTTATGCCCAGGTATTCATTGCCCAATTGCAAGTCAAGGAAGTAAATTATAGACTCTTATATATTATCAAAATATATAGTTTAGTTGAAAATACATGCCATACCGGAGCCGTAGTCCAGTTTTCAAGTGATGTGTGTTTTGATGGCCTCCTCTTCACTCAAATAGGATATAGAGTGTGGATATCAGTCATCATTCAAGTAATAACATTGAAAAAAGACTGACTTTTATTTTATTAGCATTTTGTTAGACTAGAAAACTGGAACTAATGCTATAAAAATTAGTTGTTTCAGTGGTTTTGCTCAGAATAAGAAACATTAAAAATATGATCTCTCATTTGCCAGACAGTAGTAAGTGGTTTGTGCAGTGGTTGTACCTCTGCTTCTGTTTTGGGAAGACCTCACACACCACCAGCTAATGATGAGAAGAATTTATCGTTTCTCAAAGTTATCTTCAGCTAAAATTAAAGACAAATAAACTTTAATTCACTTGATATCAGTGTTTAATTGGATTAAAACAACAATTATTTTTATTTTTCTATTATTTATTTATTTTTATTCCCTTCAAAACAAATTTATAAAAAGTGCTTTAATTCAATAAATAATTCGAAATGTCTTATATTTGTGAGTAAAGTCAATTCAATTATTTTTATAATGAATCTTCAAATTCTTTACCTTTTTCTCTAATTTATTACTTAGTCTTAAA
>JAQFZI010000973.1:0-11910 GCA_034695605.1 Eupelops occultus
TCCTCTATCTTTTGGCATATGTTTTATTTGGGAGTAACGAGGGGCACCATTCCCATAGGGCGTTAGTACCCTCCTTTAATTCAAGCAAAAGAATGTAATAGATTTTAATTAAATAATTTCTAGGTATGTATTGAAAACTGTTACAACTCAACAAATATTTGTGTCACACATTATAACAGGGTGAGCTTATAATAAACTTATTTATCAGTTTTGTTAAATTAGAAGAAATATTTCAAAGACATTAATAATTTAATTATCTTTTTTAAACTGATATGTCATTAACGTCCCACTAAATGGAAGAGGAATTTATAATAAATTGAGACTGGTAGAATTTAATCTCATATTTAACTGGAACAATAATCGAAAAACAAAACTAATTTTCCACATCATTCAATATCTTTCCCTTTTTTTTCAATAAATATAATGATCTCAAGACATGTTTCGACATCCATCTAAAAGATAGAACTCATTATATTTTTCCTTTTATAGCAAAGTTTGAGTTTTAATTAATTTGATTTGAATTAAAAGTTTGTTTTCAGTAATTAATCGATTAATTAATTATTTATTTGATGTTTTAAACATAATTTTTGAAGATTAATGAATTTAATAATTATATAGTATTTGAGTTTTGGTTTTGATTTGGTTTGACTCTAGAGATGGTTTGCCTTCAATCACACAATGAGTTTCATTTAAGAACTAATTTTTTGGTAATTTTTTTTAAAAAACTGTTTATATCACATGACATACCGTTGATAACAACGAGTAGTTATGTCGTGAGTGAAGAACAGATCAACACTTGGACTGAACTTTCATTGATTTGAAAGGAGACAATTCCAAGAATGTTTTGATAGAGACAGTTCATAAGATATACACCACTGGGAAGTGTCCTACTTATCACAAAACTATTGATGTTTAGGTTGTTTATCAATGAATTTCGTTAAGAATACAACAGTTTTATCGATTTCTCAGATCAAAGAATTCGTTTTTTGAATCAAATCCAACAAAATTTCTAACAATTCCTAAGAATAGAAACTTAAAAATAATAATAAAATTCTTATTTAACAAATTGTTTGACATCTGAAACATAAAAATTAAATTCAAATTACGGTTAAAACCGCGTAAAAGATTACATTAAAAAAAATATGAAATGTTTAACAAAAAATTGAATTTTAATTTTCCCAGAACTTTATGCTTCAAAACACTTGAATAGAATTTAAAATAAATGAAAGTTTTTTTTCATTTTGAATCTTATTTCTCAAACAAAAGAAATTTGATTTGCATTTAATTAAAAATACGTTTTTCTGAGAAATGAAATACAAAAATGTAATTAAATCCGAATTGAGATTTGAATGAAATAAAAACCTAAGAAATCGGATGTTATATAAAAAATCAATTGTTTGAGAAAATTGAAATCTCAAAGTGTATCCCATTTAGTCCTCCCCATTTCCTGATAACCTTGAGCACAGGTAAATTCTACTTTATTCTTCAAAGATAACAAAAGTGACAAAAGCTTTCTTAAAATACACATATTATTAGACTGTTTTGAACTCAAAATAATAGTCAATTCATTTGATGGTCTTTTAAGCCTAAAATAAGTCAAACAACGAAACCAAAAGTTAAGAGGATGGAAAGGTAAGAGACATTGCACTGGTAGACAATTCTTTTACAATAAAAATGGAGAACAAAGAAATAATAGGATTGATATGTGTCGGAGAAAAATGTCTTTTTTCTATATTTGTATAATCACTCACTTTATTCTACTTTTTCACAAACTATAACTTCAATGTATTTTTCTAATTGGATGCACACCAGTGAAGAGCACCGGCAGCTCTCAGCACTAGAACCGGGGCAGTGATGCCAGCCGTTGCTTACAAACAAAAGGATTCCGTTCGCAATGAGTCGGCAACAGTCTGTTCCCTCTTATTGTCATTATTCGGATACAAATATTTTTCTTTCAATAAACGCATGATTTGATTGAGTAAATGCTTAAACACTCAAAAACTTTTAATAACAAAATATTTGCATAATATTAATGTTTTTTCAAATTCTGAATACCAATCAATACAATGAGAATTTCAAACTTGCAAACCGTTAATCAAAAGATGTGAGTCAAGCACCAAAACACATAACTCAATGGAAGCCTGGATTTGGCTCTTTTTCACTTTCTAAGTGAATTGAATCGATGAAAATTCTACATTTTGTGGCCCACCCTATAATTAGATGACTTCTTTTTGAATACTTTCACAAATACTTTCATTATTTGTGAAGTTTTTGTTTTCATTTTGTTATTTAGAGAATAAGATTCAATTTAGAGACCAATCATTTAAGGCAGACATTTGTCGACACTTTATGTCTCTTCCTTTAAAGTAATGTGAATCTTAGGGAAAAAATTGAAAATTTTGTACAAATTTTTGAATGAAAACAACCTTTTTGTGTTTTGTAGGACTTCCGTTCAAATCATCTGAAAAGTGTTAGGGTTTGGAAGATATAAAATAACTTTTCTTCTCATATCTTTTATGTTTTTTATTTTGACATCAATTTACTCAAATGATAGCCTGTGTAAAGAGCACTGGTATGTTTAAGGTCAATAATTGTTATAAAATTGATCTTATTTAATGTTGGTTTTCAGTAGAAAACCTTTTTTGCTGTACGTCCTGTCGTGTGCCACACAATCAAATACATTCCAAACCCGCTAATAGTTAACCTTTATCTTAAACAAACAAATATTTGATAGATTAGAGAGGATAGAGTAGCAAGATTAATTGAGTACCTTATCAAATTAGACCATTAATTCAGGGTATTCTTTACATTTGGGAATCATATTTCAATTAAGGTCTATTTGTTTGAATAGCAAATATTTTTCATTAATTCAATGGATGTGTTGAACTGAACACTGAAGAGATTGCTTATAAACAAAGAGTTTGACTGTATTTCTGAGAATTGATGATCAGGTGAAGAAAAGGTGAGTGGATTTGGGTCAGTGAGTGAAAAAAGATAATGAAGAGAAGTTTGAACAGAAAGAAAAAAATTATATCGAATTATACTCTTTTCTTATATATATTGTCCAACACTTTACTGTAATTCACTCGAAAAAAGTTATATAAAAAGATAGACAAAAAAGAATAAAAATATAGAGTAGAGCTCAACTATATTGGCGAAGAACTACCAGTTCTTTTTGCAGAGGACTACACAGCAATCAGTTGTAAATGAAAAAATATTTTCCTTTAGTTTAACTCACAATTCAGGAGTAGTTTAGTTTCTCTTCTATTTTGTTATATATTATTGTTATTATTGTATTTCTTATTATTATTGCTATTATTTGACGACTTTTTTTCTCTTTCCGATGGGATATATTTTGCCAAACTTTCTTTAACAAGAATTATATGTTTATATTAACTTGTAACTTTTAGACACTTATTATAATTATAGAGTATCTAATTTTTCAAAATTAATTTGAATTGAATAAGAATAATATCAAGAAATTATGTGAACTGTATTTTAATAGAAAGTTGAGGTCCTTTTCGTTCAAAGATATATTGCGAAAAAAGATGGACTTCTTTTGATTCAATGATTGAAAGATTTGATTGTTTTTCACAAACAAAATGCATTTATTCTATAAGAATAGAGCCGTAAATGAGTGTCTTCTCAAACAATTCATCTAAAAATAGAGATGAATGCAAAGAATGAGTGAAATAACGCTCTCAGAAACTAAGAATCAGATCAAAGATTAACTGCAGTTAAGACCAAATGAAAAAATGTTTAATTAGTTTAATCATTGGTAAAAAATTTCTTATCACAAGAAAAAGATAATTATTTCCTCAAAAGGAAGAAAATTCACTTCAATTTATTTGTTTTCCGGGAAAAAGGATTCACGAAAATAATGAGACAGAAGTGGGGAAAACGTCGGAATACAATACAAACTATAATTGTGTTCATTAAGTTTGTGGCGAAAAATTTCAACACTAGTGCTTATCTATAAGGGTTTATCCCTTTTTTGATTGAATGCTTAACAAAATTAAAAAATTTCAAAAGCTTTGGTCTCGTTTTAAATATGTGTTAAACTAACAAAAAGGTCTCTTATTCTGGGTTTTCATTGTTTTGTTTAAGTCATAGAATTTATAAACGAATAATTAACAGTCAATTGTATAAATGATTAGCAGGATCATTTCTAACACAATTAAAAGCATTGAAAAATGCGGGCAAATGTGATAATATATCTATTAAAAGAAAAATAACCCTGATATTCAAAATTAACAATTTATATATTGTTAGATAAAAAAGAAAATTCAATGAATAATATACTCGAAAATTCATGAATTAGTTATTATTTTTGATTAAAATGTGTTATAAATTATGAAATCAATTCTCTGTTGTATTAAATGAAAAAATAGGGTTTTGTTAGTCATCGCATGCTTTTCAAACTTAAAAGTACCAAATAATTAGAATATTTTGATCCATGAAATTCACGCTATAGTCGTTTTGATTATTAAACTGTCTTTTTCATAACAATTTTATGATTCACCTTTGAAACTTAGGTTTAACCACCTGGACTCCTTTAGACTTCTTTTGTATCCTTGGTAAACTTTTATTAATTGTCATTAAATTAAGAAAAGCTTATATTTATTGCAATGTTTCAAAATCTATTAGATTAGAGACTGTATTCGTATTTATTTAACTTATAGTACAATACACTAATTTATTATTTTAATGTCCGACACAATTATATACTTGTTTATAATGTTTAGGACTAATATATCTTTTAGAATAAATTTCTCACACAATTCACGGACACTGAGAGTGAGCTCTACATCTTTCTATTATTAAATTGTCTTTAAAAATATCAGGTTAATTATTGCTTTTGATTAAGAGTCAGAGATTTCTCGCGATAGTCTTCATAATGAACCTCAGATTTCAATTGATTCTAATAGGATCATCTATCAAATCTAGTATGATCAAGTTATTTATAATTCAGGCTTAAGAGATGGTTTATTTAGGATACACCTTGCACATCCTCGACTAATTGCATAGCCATTCACAAAAATGATTATATTCTGAGTTAATATTTACGGATTGGAACAGAAGAGTAGTGTTTAATGGAATAGAAATGAAAGACAATTATTTTCTGCATATATTCATAAATAAACAGTAGGTTTGGATGAGAGCACATCCATTGTTGTGAGAAACGTCTAAATGTAATAAGAATTAAATAAATGAATGCCACTTCTGATTGTATATAAAATAATATAATTTGTTACCAAAGTATATATCAATTGAAAAAAGTTGTCTTACTTTGAATCTTTTACTCATTGATCAAAATTTTGAGAAATGTGAGAACTACTGTCCACTTTTTCGATACATTTAAATAATTTAAGATTAAACTTCCCATAAATAATCTATGAGAATAAGAAGGAGTTCTGTGAGAAGATATTGAATGTGATATCGAAAGAGATGGTGAATGCGATTATTGTTTTAATGTCAAAATTGAATGAATGCTAACAGACTATAAAATGTTAATAACTTTATTGTCAAATAAAGATATTGTTTGCATATTTGGTTATTTGAAGTCAATGTTGACAATTATTTTGGGCAAAATCTCTCGTTTTGTTGACGTTTTTAAGACTTGAGAAAAAAATGATTATTACTATAATTAGTAATAATTGAAAAGATAATAATATTTTACTGGAAGAAAGTGATCATTGATTGTCATATATTGTTTCGATACTCAGTTTTATGGGCAATAACTCCATTGTGTTACACATCTAAAGAATAAGCAATAAATAGCATAACTATTCGACCCCATAGTTAAGACCGAAGTATTATATGATATCCAAAAAAGTTATATAACATATCCATTCACATAAAAGAATAAAAAATTGAGTATAATTTCTGTCATAACCTGAAAGAAAGAGATTTTTCTCCTAGCCATTTCTCTCTCTCTCTCTCTCTCTCTCTCTCTCTCTCTCTCTCTCGCTCTCTCTCTCTCTCTCTCTCTCTCTCTCTCTCTCCCATCTCTCTCTCTCCTATAGAATTGCTGTGACAGTCAATTGGCCTCAATTTCTTTGTTTGGGCACAAGTAGTAGTAGTAGTCAGTGCAATGATAGCATACATAAAATCATTACAACCAGTGATTGAATCGTTAGAAACTTTTTGTGAATCTATTTCACATTCAAAAGAATATTCTGTTTATTTGAATGTAAGCCCAGAATATTCTGTATTATGAATTGAAAACCTACGCATTTGTCCCTATTTTCACTGAATATATTTCTAAGTATTTAAATATAAATGAAAATATTTTTTCCCATTTAAATAAATAAATATTATTAATATAAGGAATATCTAGCGAATAACCAAATGACTATAAAAACGAGCTTGGTATTAAATAACAATTGATGACTAAATGAATTTAGAGAATTGATTCAATGTTAAACAAATACTTCATTGATTTAAAATATTTTCGGATGAAATGTTAATAATTTAATTGAATAAAAAAAAATTTCAAAGTAAGACATAAATATATAGAGAAATATTTATATTTGACATTAGAGTAGACATCAAAACATATATAAAATATATATAATTTATGTCATAAACTAATAATTCGAATCAATGAACAGCAAAACAAATATATAAATAGACATAAAAAGCATTTTTTACTTTGTATTGGATTTTCACTGAAAAAAATCTTAAATCAAATGAAAAAAGTAGAAAAAGAAAGACAGAAAAGATTTATTACAAACAAAACAAAGTTATGAAAAATAATAACTAATATTAAACTTCAAACTGTATTATGAGCTGAAAAAAGATTTTTTTATTTCTTCGATAAAAAATTTCTATACTTTTTTAGAGAAACGGTCAGAAATACATATATGATATATATGTGAAATATATTTCATGTCAGGGATGTCGAGACATTTTAATTCTATAGAGTAAAGGGGGATATGAAGTACTGGAATTTTGACCAAGAATTCTAGTGGTTATGCCTTCTTATTGATCGTAATGTGAAAAACAGAGCTTAAGTTGAGTGACCCTTTACATGCGCAAAGAGAACTGTATGCAAAGTTTTGAATTCAAGGATTTGGTCATCCCTGGATTTATATGAAATTTTTATACTTTGACAATACATGAACTGAAATGAATTTTCACAAAATATTGAAATAAAAGAGAATAGTGTTTATCTCTTTTCTTATGCCGAAAAGCATAAGAGAAAAGAATATTCTGTATATCGAAGTGAATCCTTTCCACAATTTTCAGACTCAACTCATATACAGTGTTATATATATAGTGAAGCTTAGTCTTAGGCTTATATACAATGATGTCTAGCAGTGAATTTAACGGCAAATATTTTTAAAGTTGCTATTGGCTTATCAAATTTAAGACCATTTTTATTTCAGTATTGATCAAGATCAATTTGAATTGGTTATAGTATGTAAATTGTGATGGAAAAAATTTAGATGAAAAGACAGAGACTTGACTTGTTTGGGCATTGGATACAGCTCTGATGAAGAGTTATGTCAGCACTGGTCATACAAGTGAAGTATATCTTATATTTTCCGTGAGTCCACATCACTGGTCATCAAAAACATATAACAAGACATGTGATAACAGTGCACATACAACTCATACACGCCTTACTCACACAAAAATATAACCTAATACTGAAAACCATAGAAAAGAGACATAAATTCTTTGAACTCTGAAAAAGGAGAGAATATTCTGAGCTCTACTTCGAAGGAATAAAAGAATGCATTTTATGTACTCACAAAGTATACCAAAAATCTATACTTAAAATATTGTGTTTGTTATTAAACATTATTTGAATAATCCTTAAGTCGTAAAAAACAGTTATAAAATGTTTTTGTTATTTATGTATTCATGGCTTCGATTTTTTGTTACTCTTATCTGTTTATAAAAAAGATTTATAGGAATTACATTTCGACACCGAATAAGACCATAACATATCTTAGAAGTCATTGCATAAGACTGTATACAAAGACACAAAATAAATGGTTATTATCATTGAATTAGGACTTCTTATAGTTTTGTCTTTTTGTTCATAATTTTTGTTTTGTTTTATGAATAAAATGTATTTGACTTTAAAATAAATGAATGATTTTCATGAAAAACAAGTCCAAAGTTGGAAGTTCTAAGAGTAGTGAATAGTCATTAATGAATTATTTTTTACTTCAATGAAAAGAATGAAAATTTTTCCCAAAATCTCTTAATAACGATGCTATAAATCAAAAGATTTAAATACTTTAAAGTAATTTTTTAGGGAAAAAATTTTGAATAATATATTCCTAACTCATTCAGATCATTAGCAAAGTTCAAACATAAATATCTTGAAATTTTTGCATGAATTCTATGATCATTTGTTTGGCTGAAAATGAATTTCTAAACTTTTCATATTTTAAGAGCTTTAATATTAGAGACAACAAAACAGAATATAAGATAATTCTTCAATAAAATGCTGGAAATAATATTCTAAATGTTCTTTGAAATAATGTGAAAAATTTCATATATTTTTGAATAATCCTGATTTCTGGAGCGAAAAATATGAATTATTTTCGAGAGAGAGAGAGAGAGAGAGAGAGAGAGAGAGAGAGCTGTATTGATGAAAAACCTATTCCTAACTCTTATCAACATTTGTGCAGTTTTTCTCTTCTCTTCTCAAACTTAGATTTCTTTCGTTTCAGCAGAAAATAAGGAAGGATTGTGTGCTTTGAGCGCCTGGATATCTAAGAGCTCTAGTCTAGAGTTATAGCACAGGGAGTTTAGGGGCTCTCTGTTGTCCAAAGTTAGTCACGAGGAATAATTGTATGCGAAAGGCATTGGGATTCGAATGAGTGACTCCTACGCCATACCCAATGCATACTTTCTAATAGGGATTGAGTGTAAAAATCACAACAACACTAGTGTTGGGCACCGGATAAGGGGGTTAAACATATCTGACGTGAAAACAATTAGAAAACTATTCATTTTGTTTAATTTGAAAACAAAAATTAAAGATAACTCAATTGGAAAGTCATATTCGGTGATTAAAATTTGATACAACGAATATCTTATTGTGGTTTACACATTGGACAGTTGTCTGATCACATAATCATTCTTGTTTAAACCCCGGGCTAAAGACCAAAGATATAGAGATGAGAAGATGAAGTGAAAGGAATTGTTTGCTTATATAACAAGAATAAGCACAAGAATTATCTGCACACGTATTACACAATTCAATTGATTTGTCAACTCTACCATAAAAATACAATTCTTTTGGAAGTGATGGTCAATCGCTTATATATTTTGTTGCCACTCTTCTACTCTCTGTCTTTGATCCGATTGATTTGGAGGCAGCAGCAGAAGCACAGCCCCATAAATACGCTTATCGGTTACAATCCAGTCAAGCAATTATTTTTCTGTTCGATCTCTTCTCAGCCCTTCTAATCATTTTCAGATTCTAATCCTTTATCTATTATTGTGAGACTATTTTAATTTCGATTTGAATTTTTGTGGTAAATATATATTCTTTTGAATCTCAAAAAGTAATAACCGCTTCGACTGACTTTCAAATGAGAAAAATCGATAAAAACTTTGATTAAATTTGAGCTCAAATTTATTAATCCGTTTCTATCTCTTATTTTATAATCAATTTTAATTTTCTATGATTAGATTCTAATAGCTTTTAATATGATTCCTGATAACCTTTAATGAATACTTGAAAAAAATCAAATTTAGTTAATAAGTTTATAAATTTTATTGATCTTTCTTCAAATTTAATTTATTTAATTTATTTTTAAATTTTCAAAAATTTGAATATATTTGCAGTAATTGATGTGAATTGATTTGAATGAATTAATAAATAGTTAATAATCTTAACTAGAGCAGATTGACCCAGATTCCCTTTCTGATACTCAAAAACTGAATTATATGATCAATAATATATTGCTATCAATTTGTATTCAAAAACATTTCTGTGCCTACCCTTCAATATATTCTGAATGGTTATTTCCAAATGATGGTCAATAGATGAGATCAATTGAGTTATCCATAAAATGACAGATGGAATTGAAAAAGGCATTGGTCAATTTTGGCACTTAAATGCTAATCTTATCCTGAACAACGCCTTAATAAAACAAGTATCAAATGTGCATTCAATTGAAGAAATTGTAAATCGAATGACTATTTTGTCAAAATAACGACAAAGAGAGAAAGAAAGAAAGAAAGACCGATAAACTCGAGGGTAAAATACAAAATTTCCAAATCAGGGGGAGTTATGACATGGCCTTTAAACCCACCTTGATGAAGACTTACCAAAAGATAAAAAAGAATAAAATACATTTACCAAAACTAGATTTTTGGAATTTGAAAAGAACTCTAAGATTACCAAGAAAAGTATACAAAAATAACAAATTGATTTATAGATTTAAATAATTTTAAAATATATAATTTTTGTTTTACCTTGGTTATCACATAAGATTCGGGCCAAACTTACTTCACATACCTCATTCCCAAACAATTTTATAATAAAATTTTCTTCTTTCAATTCAATCGTAAAAAATTTTGTTTTGAATTATTCACTAAATTATTGATTATTTGAGAACAAAAAATACCAAAATATTTATGAAAAACAAATTCTAAATTCTTTTGAGAAAAAAATTATTTTATTTCAAAGTCTTTTTAATATTTTGATTTGGAGGACGAATTTTAATACATCCAATCTAATAATTAGAAGAGAACCGCCAATAATCCAGTTCCTCATTCCTTTGTATATTTCAATTAAGGAATTTTTTAGCGTTTGATTGAAAGACATTTTAGTCAAATAATATATTAGTTCTATTAATAATACAAAATATTTGAATACAAAAACTTTGAATTTAATAAAGACTTTGCTTTTTGAGAATTTGGTTGAATTTCTAATTGAAGTAAAAATAACTTATTTGTAATTTATGTGAGAAAATCAATATTTAGAGGAAATTAGTTTTTTTTGTTTTCCTTCAATTTAAGCCTTAATTCATTCAAAACATTGCGAATAAATTTATTTATTTTTATCAATTTTGAAATTATTTCAAAATTCAAACTTAAAACTTAATAATAAAAGCTTTTAATTAATTATTCAGATATGAAAATAATTTTTAGTTTAGTTTCAAAACACATATAAAGCCCTAATTTAAGGCAATGGTTCAGAATTCCAGATCTAATTAAAAGCTGTTTAAGGCTCATCAGATATTTTTCATAGAAAGTGAGAAGGCCATGCTAATCTCAATTTTGATTATTCCGAAATTCTAATTTTATTTATGATTAGTTTGAATGAATGGCTGACTCTTTGCGTAAAGCAATTAAAACTTCATAAATAAAACTTTAAATTACCCCAAATTAATAGTCAAGTTATCAAAAATAGCCTCAAATTTGATTTTCTCAGTCAACATCTGCCGAATCTAATCTTGAACATCAAAACTATCTTGTTCTCTGTCCAATTTAAAGTGAGATATATATATGCACTAGTTAATATTAGTTTATAATTGACAATTCTCTACAGACATAATTCAAGCTAGATAATTTTGGGCATGCAGACTTATATGTGAAGATAGAATAATTGCGCTTTAACCAAGGCTGAGTCTTGTAATCTTGGTTAAATTATTTCATATTTATTACTTGCTTATAGACGAAAGCAGTGTTCTTACGGACAAAATAATCGTTTAACTGGTCGTGTATTTTATTAAAACAAATTTTATTTTTATTATAAGTATGAGAAAGACTTCATACAAAAATGTAGTTATCGTTAATCAAAGTCATTAACGTTTTTTGATGAGAGACAACCCAACTCTGGTTGGTTTCCACTACAGGTTGCGGTCAATGAGCCAAAAGTTGATGAGAGAGAGAGAGAGAGAGAGAGAGGGAGAGAGAGAGAGAGAGAGAGAG
>JAQFZI010000974.1:0-11901 GCA_034695605.1 Eupelops occultus
GTCTTATCGGTTAGATAATTAAAGTTCAAGAAATCCTAAGAATCTTCTTTTAGGGGAAAAATTTTAATTTATATTTTTTTTTAAAAAAAATCTTTCGATTTTACCTTTCTATTGATTGTTTTGAAGCAATTCACCATGTCCAATTCAATTAAATACAAAAGTAATTAAAAGTTAAAGAATCGTCTTTTGATTTAATCGAAAGATAATTATTTAAGACTAGTGATGCCCTGACATGAACTTGACATCCCTTTTTTTTATTCACGAGGGCTTCCTTTTGAGCAAAAACCGTTTTATTTGTTTCTAGACTTACTGGCATTCCCTATGTTCAGTGTCTGATTTAGGCATTGCCCCTCTTAAGCATCACTAATTTAAAGAATACTTTTTATTTCTTGTTCATTAATTTTATTACTTTTAACATAAATTACCTCTATCTTAGTAGATATCTTGGTCACTTTATATAAATAAGAAAACATTCGGGTGATTTTTATTAAGACATTAATTTTCTTGAGTGTCTAGGTAAAATGTTTGGAATTTTAATGGTGAATCATTTTTTCCAGTTATGTTTTTTTGTTAATTTTATCTTTTAATTTGTATTTAATTTTTCTTTATTTTATTTTGATTTTACAGTTTTACCATGATCATCATCATTATTATCATTGGGTTGATTTCTTGAACGAACATTTCTATAAGACTTCTTATAGAAATCATAGAACATAAAGAAGAAGAATATGGGTTGAGGAACGCCAACATAGATCCAGAATGAAGGGTATCCTTTCTGAAAAATTGTCAGAATTATAAAATATATGCCCAACACAATAAACTGTGCTAGTTGCATTAGAGTAATGTATCGTTTCCACCACAAATACTTTCTGACATTAGGTCTCAGTGCGGCCAAAAAGTAATAGGAATACATAATAAAATGTATTAATGTATTCATTATAGCAAAAAGTTTGACCCCAGGTATCAAAAAATTGTTTTTCATTATAAGCCAACCAAAGATAGGAACAGATATGTGATGGTAGAGGTGTAGGAGAGTTATGTGCGACTGTTTCTTGCACAGGGCAAAGAATACTGTGTCAAATAGATCCAAGAACTTTGATAATAGGTATAGATAACCTAGGTATATTAAGTTTAGTGGTTATTATGTTAATTGATGATTGGATCTTACCTAAATTAGCTTGGTAACGCAAAAGTGGTGTAAAAGTCTTATCTGAAGGATAATTAGGGTCTAAGAGATCCGAAACATTTGTGTAAGTGAGGAATTTAATGAAGAACCACATATTGGCCAGGGACATTACCACATTGTAAGCAAGAATAATTTTCTTGATCTTGAGAGGCTCTTGATCCTTCATATATCTTTGAATAATCACTTTAACCAATACATAATAAAAGGTTAAGAATGCAATCAACCAAATGGGATGGACGTCAATAAATGGATAATCCTTTGTCCTGTGATCTTGGCAATCTATCCAATACTGATAGAGGTAATACTTAACATTATCGGCGAAATTGCCCATTGTAATTCTAATTAAAAACTTTAAAGCCAACTAAAATTTACTATCACCTTTTTAAAATTTTTTTAGCTATTTATACCAATTTTTTCAAATCAAAAATTTCCTTAAACTTTAACTTATAATCTATTAGATAATAATTATTAAATACTAACGAGTATTTAATTACACTAGGTTAAGCCACAGATACAGAAAGGGTGGTTTTAGGATTTATTAATTTAGCAATGCTTCAACCATTCTAACAAGATAAATAATTCCATTCAAGAACTTCAATTGGGTTTGAGTTAAATTTTATTTCATTTATAAAAATTAACTATACAAAATTGAAAAATTCGATTTCATTGATCCTAGAATATCTTAAAGATCAATATGTCACCTTTCATTATATAGTTTCATATTTGTCCAAGTTCTTATCGTTATAGCTGTAGATATTATCTTCACATACCTCCCAATTGCTTATACAATTAGAGAAGCTAGTCATATTTCAGCATGCTAAAAGACCTTCCCGAATTGAAAGTTTCACATGCTTTTTACATAATTGAATTAGCTTGAGCCTTTTTCGTATAATTGCAAAAAACCACGGGGAGTTTTTTTTGACGCGAACTAATAATTAATTTTTATAATAAATTTTAAATTTTTAATATTTTTATCATTTAATAAATTTTAAGGAAATTTTCCCTTTAATTGAAAAATAATTTTATTGTTATTATTATTATTCAGATCCTATTTTGATATTTTCACCGACCCTAATGCCTTGGTTATATTTCTAAGGCAAAAATGATTTATAATCTACTCATTAATTAATAAATTTTCGTTTATTTTTAATAATCTTTGACATTAATCTGATTTCTTAATTTTATCATGATAATTGTTATTATTAAGAATACAATTGTGCTGTTCCTTTGAGCGAACGTTTCTGTACGACCTCTTATAGAAATCATAGAACATGTAGAAGAAGAACAGTGGCTGAGGAGCGCCAATAATGAGCCAGAATAAGGGGTAGCCTTTTTGGAATATAAGGATGAGACATACATAGAGGGCCAACACAATAAACTGTGCTAGTTGCATCTGAGTGATGTATCGTTTCCACCACAAATACTTTCTGACAGTAGGTCCCAATGCGGCCAAAAAATAATAGGAATACATAACAAAATGTATAAATGTATTCATTAGAGCGAACAGTTGGGCAGCCGGTATTTGGGGATTGATTTTCATTGTAAGCCAACCAAAGATTGGAACTGATATGTGATGGTAGAGGTGTAGAAGAGTTATGTGCGACTGTTTCTTACACAGCGCGAAGAATATAGTGTCAAATAGATCCATCAACTTTGATAGGAGGTAAAGGTAGCCTGGTTAAATTAGTATCAATAATATTTTAGAAACATACTTGATAGTAAAATTTCTTGTTCAATCTTACCTAATATACCATGGTAACGAAGCAATGGAGTCAATGTCTTATCAGTTGGATATTCAAAGTTTAAGAAATCCTTAAAGTTGATGTGAACAAGCAACGTAATGAATGCATACAAATTACCCAGTGCCATTAACGTATTGTAGAAGAGAATAGTCTTTTTTATCTTGAGAGGCTCTCGATCTTTCATGTAATTGGGTATAGTTACCTTGACCAAGACATAAAATAATGTCATAAGTAATATTATCCAGATCGGATGTTTGTCAATAAAAGGCAAGTTCTTTGTCCTGGGATCTTGGCAATCGATCCAATACTGGAAGAGATAATAGTTGACATTATCAATGAAATTGGCCATTTTAATCTAAGCCCGATCTTCAAAAGTTATTTAAAGCTTTCTATTAAAAATAACTTGATAAAACTATTCTGATTATAATTTATAACAAACTTATCTAGCCACAACTTTTTCAGATTTTTTGTTGTTGTTGACTATTTTGAATCCTTTTTATACTCTTCCTATTTGTAATAACCAAGGCATTATTACTTTAATCATTAGCCTGGTCATACTATATTTTTTAAATGATTTATTTTTTATATTTCTAATAAACAATTATTTTTTTATTACTTTAAATGAATTTACTAATTTCAGAATGTTTTATCCAGGAAATATTAATTATCCAGTCTCATTTTCCTCTTTTAACAACAAATTGATATAAATAAATTTTAATTTTTTAATTAAGCTTGATAAATGATATTTTTAATGAAGTTTTCAAGGAAAAAAATGTATTTTGGTACCCTTTTATTGTTATCGTGTTTTATTTTAATGAGCTTGCTAAATATGCATAATGCCAAGGTAGTTTATAATAAATCAACCCAAACCCACCTTAAGTCACACCGTTTCCACAAATTTGATCTTGGTTTACTTTAAATTGTGTCTTAACTAAACTAATATCAATAAAACTTTTGGCTAAAATTTAAACCTGGTTTTGTAACAAAACTTTTGTTGAATGATAAAAAATGTCTGTACCCTACCCTACCCTAACTTTCACACATTTACCTGTAAGCTTTGGAGAGTAAAATAATTTCCTTGATCAATTATTTAATCTCCTCCTCTGCTTCTTCATTAATTAAATAATTGTTTCATTAAATATTTGTTTTGAAATATAATTCTTTATTTTTATTTTTTCCTCTCTCATTAATATGCATGGTCATTAATGCACATGGTTATTCCCGATCTGTTAAATAACTAGCTTTATTCAACTGTTAAAAAAGGGAAAGCCATTGAGAAAAACAAGAAATAAACAGTTGAAATATACATTTACTTTGCCTGTTGACGTAGCAAGCTCATTTGATATTCAAATATATTAACAGGATATCTAGGGATCTAGTGATTTATTGAACTCATAAAAAGATTCTTAATTAAATTTGTTTTGAAAAACATTTTAAACATTAATTTAGAAAAACTTTTTATGATTTTGTTTATGACTTCAATAAAACCATTAAAACAGAAAACTATTTGTTATTTTTTTAACGCCAGAAATTCATGCAATACTTGATCTTTGGAGAGCCTGTCCCTAATTGGCTACAAATTAGAGATATCTATTGTGATGCTCTACTATGATGCCTGTGCTCTAGCATCAGAGCACGTGTGGTTTGCCGTTCATTCAATTAGGGTTTGAAAATTTTAATCACTTATTCAGATATTGACTCAGAAATAGTTTTGCAGTTTTTTATCGAAATATCTCTCTCTTTGAACATTAAAAAGCACTTTCATTTTTGCCCAGAATTACATCAGACGTGATGCCAGTGCTGATAAAATCGGTTCAGGGTAAACATTAGATGATTTAACACAATGGTTATGTTGTTATCAAAGTCTAAAAACAGGTCCGATACTATTCCCTGATATAAAACATCGTTTCTATTCATTGCTCAGAATAAACAAAAAGACCTCAAATATTAGTTTTTAAGTGACAGTGTTTTTTGATAGGTCTAATACCCTCTTGGAAACCCCTTAATCCTATATCCACTAAAACTAAATTGGTTTATAAACAACCCATGATTTGAATTTCCCTTTTTCTTCTCTCTCTCTCTCTCTCTCTCTCTCTCTCTCTCTCTCTCTCTCTCTCTAAAATAGATATTATTAAAATTTGAAACACCTTGCGCATCTCTAGTAAATGTACTTATTTGAATGATGAAATGATAGAATAGATAGTCTTGATAATTTATTTTTGTTATATTCGAGTCACAACCGGTTCACAAAAAAAATTTATAAAATGAGTCGAAATTATGTGAAGAAAGTGTAGAAAAAGATTTGAATCCAAACATAGTTTATATGATATTTACTGAAAAGTTTTTGTAAGACTTTTCTCTGGAGACTAAAGAATCACTGATTTTGTTGTCATTCATTGCTTTTCATTGAATATATTGTTTGTTTAAAACACAGAATTGATTTTGAATTCTATGGATTCTGTTAATCAAACAAATTTTTAATCCAAGCAACGCCTATGAAAAGTACAGAATTGTATATTGATCTAGTTTCAATTGTTGTATTCGATAAGTTCAAAATAATTTGCAAGGCTAATTTATTTTGCAAGATGTGAAATATGATAATTACATGGCTAAAGGCAATGAGACATCACATTTTTCAGCTTAAGAAAATAAATTCAACATGATATATGCAACTTTGGTTTAATTGAATAAGCTCTTTTGTATATACATTTAAATTCATGTTCAAGATTAAATATATACATTTATATAAATTAAATTTATAACTATCAACTTTTAATTTGTTTGACGTTTGATTTTAGAAATGAACTTGCTCAAAAGAGTAAAGTTTTATTCCATATCCTTTTCGTAATAAAGTTACGTCCATTTCGGGCCATACGCCAAAAGAAATTACATTGTTGATTCCTCTAAATATAAGGATTATTATACAATTCTTAGTCTTGTATGCAATGGCTTTCCCTTTTTAGATTTGAACGAATAAAATTGAGAGAATTTGGTCTAAACAAAGGAAGGGAAAGGAAGGGAAGGGGTGTCAAATAAATTAATGGAAACAAATTTGAATACATTTACGTGAAATAAAAGGTTTCTCTCATTTAATTTTTTTTGTGACTAATTTTTTATATACATTTAATTCACTCTTTTTTCTATGAAATCGATTTTTTTCCTTTTTTTGATTTAAGTGTTTGGCCAATGAATTAATAATTGAGTAAAATTCTAAATTAGCCTGGTTAATAGCTAGCAATCTTCTTACATTAATTAAAGTTGATTAATGTGCAAGGGTTGTTAGTTTGACACAACTATTATGTTTCAATTTGAGCATTTTATTAATAATAATACCTTTGGAAATAAGGCACAGCATATTTATCAGCGCAGGTGCTTTGAGAAATTTGTCCGAAAACGATGATCAGAAGCTTATAACTTGATTGCTATAATTTTCCAAGATAACTCGCATTATCTATTAGCTACCAGTGAATCAAAAGTTAACTATCAAACCGATTAAACTCATCTAAAAAAAGAACATTAATTCGTGCTTTTAATTAAACTCGAGTATAGTTTTTATTCTTGGCTTATATTAATATTATTACTATAATTATTCATAGGAAAGACTATTTCAAAGGTAATTCATATTTGATTTGTTTGAAACATTTCTTTTACCTGAAATTATTAGCAATTATTTGGCTTTAAAAGCAATTTTTGATTGCTTTAAAAATAAGCTTGATGCAATTCTTGATAAATATTCTGATCACTTGACATAGAATGTGGCACAGAATAACTGAAATAACTGTGAATTTCTATAGAAATGTTTATTTAAACGCATATATGAGTGTCACTCATAATCAAGAAAATCAAGAAAAAAAGTCAAACAAATCATAATTCTTGCAGTTATTGCAGAAATGTCTGACTTTAAAATTTGAATCTATGTCAATTTTGCAAAGTTCAATATTGAATTAACCCGAATAATATTTACTCAAAACAAAAATATTGACTGTATTTGTGCCCTGTTAATTTTCAATTTGAGAAAATGTTTTCTTTAAATATTTTGTTCTAGAAACTTTATCCGGGCTTACGTTAACAAATCTTGCTAGATTATTATTGTAACCAAGTTTTTTAGAATTGTTGAAAGTTGAGAATAGAGTGATTGAACTGGAAATTTCCAATTTCAGACTTTAATCAGGTATAAAATTATTTGATTGCTTTTATCGATCACATCTATTGGTACTATAATTGTGGGAAATATAACTTTTGTTGATATTCTTCTGAAGACATTCTCTTTATTATCGCTATTAACAGAAAACTACAGTCAATAAAACAATTGTTTTAATTCATAAAATTGGTTGAAATAATATATAAAATACAGTCTACTCTCGGTTTGAGAGACCATCCAATGAAAGCAAGTTATTAAATAACAGTAGTTTCTTATTTATATATTGAAATATATTGAATAAAATTAGCTTGCATGTTGTACTGTTGATTCAATGAAGCGCATTATTCACGAAGGCTTTCATCGAAAATCAATTCACTTAAATCTATGACAGAGCGTATTTATTATCTAGGTTTATTTCATGGAATAATTTAGTAACAAAAACCTGATAGTTGCCATAAAAATGATCGAAGAAAAAACAAATTCAACAATAATTTCGTCAAAAGAGAATCGACAAACAATTTGTCATTATTTGAGTCAATATTTTATTTGTGTTTTACTATTATAGTCACGAATCGTTGCTCAGACCTCAGATACCTAATAGGAATGACACAAATTATTGCTTAACAATCTTTAATCATGGCTGAGCAAGTTTGGCCTTCCTAGATTTAATCTTCTTTAGGAGTGATGAGTTCAAAAATACCTTGTTAGATTAGAATTAATGTAGGACATCTTGCGCATCACTACTATAAACAAATACACTTCCATATCAATGGTTCTGACTCTCAGACGTTATTCAATATCTTTCTTAACATTTTATTCCTATGGGAGGGAAAGGATCGGAAGAGGGAGAGAGGGAGGGAGGGAGGGAGAGATAGGTATTTTGAACTCTAAAAATGTTATTAGATTTTCGAAAGTTTCAAATTTGTTTTGCTTTCAAATCTATTGATGAGAATTGCAATCTTTTAGAGATAAGGAGGCGGAGAACTACTTATCAAGAATCAATTTTATGTAGAAAATTGAATGAGGTTGATTGCTCTTGTTGTCTGAAAACAATTGAGCAATTATTTTGATTTATATGTGGTCGGCGTTGAAACATAAATGTAATGGTTGTCTACTTGTGTTCATCAATTATTCGGAGTACTTTTGATAAAACAATAGCATAAAACCCCATTGTTGTTGGTTTCATAGGGTATAGGCCATTGATTGCGTGACCGCAATGAGAATATAATTATGTATTCCTGGTATATATGGCCAAAGGGATACCACTATAGTCGTTGTGCCAACACTTTATGTAATTTAAAGCGAAGAGTTATAAATGCTGTGCCCATTGGCTTTGATTAGAGTAAATTAGATTTTGAGCCATTATTTTGAACCTTGAAAATTATCACATCATGGACTGAGTGCAGTCAATTCAATTGGTTCTGTTGGACAGTCCTATATTATTGTGTTTTCATATGATATGATATTTTGTTGACAATCCTTTAATCTTTAATGCAGTGAAGCCGACGACTAGTTATGCAGTGAAGCCGACTATTTGGTTGGTTAACTGAATGTGACAATTGTTTAGCCTCAGCCTAATTATGATAATTAACATTGATTCAATTTGAATACTTATTTCAAAATTACCTAATTTGCTGTTAATTTCATTAAAATCAATTTGCTAGATTCAACAATTTGCTAGAACAAATACCTGGGGGTTATTTAACTATTAGCTAATAATCTCAATAAACATTGAAAAACAAGAACGCCTTTCAAAATAGATGTGCATGAGCAAGCAATTTTAAAGCAATTCTGTCCAATTTCCGCTCAATTGAAAAATTTGCTCAATCACATTCTTGATAGAATGTCAAAAAGTTACTGTGACATTTAACTTAATGAATTCAAAATATCTTATTTGATCTTGTATTAACATATCTTCGCTATTTATCAAGCCAAATTATTGAAATTAGACTCAATTTCATTTTAATTCAATTGAATAAATATTTAATCAACTTTTTTCGCAAACAAATAATACAAATAGTTTTCAAACTTTCAAATTAGTTTTGATATAAAGAAAATGTGTTTTCGTTTCAAATTTAATACATTAGAAAATCCATTGAAAATGTTATTATATTCAAAGTAATGGTAGTTTATTTGTAGCTTCAGGGTGTGCGCAAGCTGCATTTCAAACAAATTTGAATTTTTCCTTTGATTTATTACAAATTTCAAAAATGATAACAATTCAAAACCAAATTCAATGATAGTGTACTAGATTTCATAGGATTTTAGTATTGTTTGCTCTTGTTAACCTATATTTTGTGGTTATTTAGCTCTTGCGCATCTCTGATAGAATAAATAACTTGCCTTTCATTAGGACAGAATAGTTTAATAACACATTTGAGACAATATATGTCGAAAATATCTCAATAATGTCTATTTTGCTCTTAAGATGTTTAGAGAGAGAAAGGGAGGGGAGGAGAGAGAGAAAGAGAGAGAGAGAGAGAGAGAGAGAGAGAGAGAGAGAGAGAGAGAGAGAGAGAGAGAGAGAGAGAGACGAGTGTATCGAGAATTTGATAAGAATTTAAATGAAGAGAAATGTTTTTGTGAAGAAATTTGAAATGAAATGAAGAATAATGACTGGGAATCAAAAAATATTTATATTATTTGTTTCTTTATTTTTTTTTAAAGAAATTTTTTTCGAATTTGGCTTTTCTTTTGGCGAACAATAATATAAATGTAAACAATATTTTCCTCTTCTCTTTGACTTTAGCTCTGAATAAAAGATAGAAATTTTGTTTCTATTTTTTATATACAATAAATTCTGTGCACATAATGTCTGTGCGATTTTTTTTCTTTCTCTCTTTGTATACAAAAGCGCACAGAATTTGCAATATTCCCCATTGAATGAGTCTTGTAATACACCGGTGGCTCTCAATTTGATGGAAACTTTGCGTTATTTGAAAGAAGATATTTTCAATACTAAATTGATTTTCAATTTTTTTGAAATTTCTTTTGTTCCGAAACATAGGGTTAACGTAAATGGGATGTCATATAAACCTTTTGTGCAATTATCGCGGCTGAGCGATGAGCCAGTGCTTGAGCTAAAACTCGATTCAAGTTTTTAAGTCAAATAAAATGTATCTTCGAGTAAAAGAACCTATATTAAAGCAAAGGCTTTAAATTCGGACCTCCCTTATCGGAGACCCAGGTCTTCCTAAATTAAATAGAGGATAGACTGTATTTTGAAAATATTTTTCTGGAATACCATATTTTCTATAAAAATTAAAATAATGGCGTTTTGTATGTCATGTTTGAAATAAAATTCATTCAATCAATGTTTGCATAATAAGCTTTGAAATTTTTTGGGGTAGCCCAGGTGCTAAATAGCTCTGAAAAATTAAATACTCATTTAAATATCTTTCTTATTCTGGAAGTTCTTAAATTTGTATAGAGTTAGGGAAAGGAATTTAAAAATTAACTGGTTAAAATTTCAGTTAGAAATATGAATTTAGTGTTCAAAAAACCTTGGTCACCCCTCAATAATCAGAATTATTCATCTGGATATTCATCAGAATTATATTAAACTTCTTTTCAAATTGATATTCATTTGCAGACAAACTTTTATAAATCATTTGAAAAGTAGTGTCATTCATATGAATAAATCCATTTTCATCGATCAAAATTAGTCACAAATGGAATAATTTCAGTGAAAAAAGTTCAAGAATTTTATTTAAATAAGTTTTTTCGCTCAAAAATCTTGAGATCTTTGAATGAAAAGCAATTTTATTTTGTATTATAACTGAAATTATTGGTTAAAAATTGTTTCTTCAAAAGCAGTTACTTTCAGTAATAGTGTCTTTTGCCGGATAAAAGTCTTCACATATAATCTCCAAGATTAATTCTTTGAAGAAATAAAGCTCTTGTAAAGAAATCCACTACCAATGTTGAGACAATTTGATAGAAGAATTGTCAGTATTTCTGTTATTATCGGCGAACTAATAGACCGAACAAAAGGACAGAAAAGACTTTATTTTGCAGAAAATAAAAGTGAAAACAAAATCATTTGAAATGTTTTGCGAGAAATCATTGTTAAGAATTTGAGTCAATCTAAGGATTCAGACTATTTTCAAGTCAATAGATGTAAAACTCAATCCTACCGTTCCCTCCCATTACTTTCCCCACTCATTCTGGGCTTTCTATAAATTCAATGCCAAAAATAGATTAATTTTTACTTCATTTATGTTGTAATCATATTTTAATAAACCATTAAAATGATCTTTATTATTCTAGCTTCATAATCATTTTTAAACTAGGACAAAGCTGTTTTATAATATAATGGTTTTTGGCCTTTTTGTTATAACTTATAAGCTTTCAAATTTTGATTCTCTGCGAAAAGCTGGGATGCACAAGGGGATTTTCAAAATATCCCTTCTAAAGTCGAAAATTTTGGCAAAATAAGTGTGAAAAATAAGTTTTCAAAACATAATATTATAGAAATAGACGTTAAAATCAATCAAATAACATATAAGTGATAATCAGAATAAAACTATTATTTTGAAAATTAGTTGATTTTAGGCAAAAAATAATCAATTTGGTTTATTTAAAAAAAACTAATTATTAATGATGATATTCTTATATTTTCTTCGATAAATTAACAAAAAAATGCACGAAAAAATGATTTCCTCTCTATATCCCCCTAAAGTCGAGGACCTTTTGCATGTCTGGCGAAAAGTAATTTTAAACTTTTCTTTCATAGTTTTAATAAATTGGATTTTTCTCTCTCTCTCTCTCTCTCTCTCTCTCTCTCTCTCTCTCTCTCTCTCTCACTGCCCTCCCCTCACTCTCTGAGTCAA
>JAQFZI010000975.1:0-11899 GCA_034695605.1 Eupelops occultus
CTCTCTCAAATTTGAGAGGCTTACCATCAAAACGGGCCAAATGTGTGCAGCAAAGGCTGAGCGCTCATCACATAAGTAATAATTTGCAGCAATAAATCAATTTAATTGTCTCTGTCTTTAAGAGGGGATCAAAACGAGTGGAGAAAATAAATAAAATCAAAAATATTTTATTATTACTCTTAGAGTCTGTCTTTCATTTGGCTTTCAGGCAATTATCTAATAGTATGGCAGAGCGATAGTTATACAGACAAATGTAATTCAGACTATTATGATACACCCGACGCTCTTCAATAAGGGCCTATGCACCTCTCTCTCTTGCTAAACACTACATTGACAGGAGTGTTGTGCCGGTTCTTAGCCGTTTAGAAATGATGAGCGTATGTATTGCCTCTTCTTAAGGATGTAAATAAAAAGTTTAATTTTGTGTTTGGTTTCCCTTTTTTTGCAAAAATATTTTCGCTCATAAGTTATGAATATTTCATAATATATTTGTGTAAACATGATTTGAATTTTCAAATATATTTATTTCCAAATATTTTTTATGGGTTAAGAATTTTTGGTTTTAATGAATATTTATTAAACACCTTTTTTTATATTGAAGTTAGCTAGCACTAATCAAATAAAAGTCTAATTGAATTTAAATATTAGAAAACTTTTTTGAAGAATTTTAAGCTTAATTTGAGGGAATTTTTTTGTTTTACGAAAAAAATATAATGAGTAAAATCATTTTTTTTCGCAAAGGAAAACAATTCAAGTGAGAAAATAGTCGTCCCTTTCCGCTCATATTGTCATAAATAACAACAATCAAGTTTTAAACCATTTTTCAGCAAAACTTGTAAACAGTATTTTGAATTTGTGACACAAAAGAAGAAAATTACCCAAAAATTAGTATTCATTTGAAATTTACATTTTATTCTATGCTTTGCAATGAATTTTAAGTGCATTTCATGAATAAAAAAGTTTATTAGATATTAATCAAAATGATTTTGAAGTGATAATTGATCTGAATAAATTCAAATCCGTTCATTTTGGAGATTTATTGGCAAATATTTACTAAAAGTGACAAAATAATTGACTTTTACGTAAATATATATATTTTCGGATCACTTATTCAACTAAAAAGACGACAAACTGTAAGTGTTTCGCAATTTTCTTCTAAAATATTTAATCTAATGTTTAAATTATAAATTATATGAGCAAGTATCTATTAAAACTTATTGAAAGAAATTGATTTATTTGTAATTTCTATTTTCAAATTATTCTAATATCAAAATATTCAATTTGAACAAGGCAAATGATTAATTGTTTTAATCAATTATTAAAATTTGGAACAGTCTAGTCATGCAGATTATCCAAGGTGTAAAAGTTCAAGCAATTTATCATGATACAGTTGATATGAGTGACACGTTGTACTAATTCTCAACAAGTTATTATTAAATTTATCTTCGGTAGGAATACCCTGTGGTGACTCTTTTTAATTAAAAAATTCAAATTAATAATAACTAGGACAAATGAAACTCATTTGTTTGAAATTGAATGACAAGACTCAATATTTCATTATTAGAGAAATCTAAGCAAAATATTACGAAATTAATCTAAAAATCATGAGTCTCTTACCTGTGCTAATAAAAAAAAGACGCAAAAAATAATTATGAATATTCTCGTTAATAATGAGTTGATTTTTTTCGAGATAAAAATCGATTCCGATTTGCTGTCAAATAAATTATTCATTTATTGTCTAATATTTTACTTTATTTTAATTAAGAGAAAAATCAGAGTAAAAAATAAAAATAAAAATAAACTCATGGCTCAAACTTTGCAAGAAGAAAATTGCATGAACCTATAATCATTGATTAATTACAATAATTTGTAGGATAAACAAAAAAATATCTTGAAGTTGATGTGAAAGTTACAGTGTAATTTTATACCTAATCAATGTTTAATACATAATATTATGTATAATAGTTGCACTAATTCGCAAATTAGCTTGATGCTAGCCTTTTAGTTAAATTTACATTAACAAAGTAAAGATCAAGCTTGAGGTTAAGGCTCTTGGCTATCACTGATTGAATTTCGGTAAACATTTTTATTTTTAGTTTTCAATCTATTTTTCAGACTTCCATTAGATTTTCACTTAAAAAACGTTTAAACAAAACTAATTTATTTTTATTTTTTGACTTCAATTTATACATTAATTAAAACATTAAAGAAAACAATACATGATTTTTATGATATCCTATCACTAATAGGAAAAAATGTTATCAAAACAAATATTTAAAACAAAACAAAAAATTGATTTTATTATAAATTCTCAGAATATTATTCATATTTTCATAATTACATTATACATCACATTTTATCGATTATATAAGCAAGTACATTTCCTATGAGAGTCAAACTTTATATTAGATTTTAAAAGGCTTTTAAATTTTGAATTTAAATTGAGTTAAAGCAACAAATTTATCTAAGCTGCCAGATTTCAACAAGATTAAACCTAACAGTATATTTCAAAAGATAACTCAACATTTTTAAATGAATAGACAAGTTCTAAAATATCTCTAATATTAAAATAATAAAAGGCTTTACATCTTATATCTAATTCCCTGAATATAAAAATATTTGGTAATAAAATTGTGAGATTTTACTTTTGTTTGTTTTTTGAGCCTAAGTAAAGAACCTTGATAATTTGAATAAAATTCAGACAATTCAAATTATATGCATTTCCATTCGTTTGATTTTGCAATTCTCTTGAGTAGTCTGGGCTCAAGTAGTCTCAAGAATTACAAAATCAAAGCACTTACAAGATTCCTTTATGAATATGATTCCTTATAAAAGCCGCAACAAATTCGACTATTGAATAATTTATTCTGGGCTCAATTGGGAATCACTTTTTGTTCGTCACAACTATTTTAGTCTCATTTTTTATTTATAAATGTCTCAGACTTTTAGCACCGAAAGCATGTCATAAACTTTTTGATTATAAGAACTCAAGAATTATGACTAAATCTGTGGCATAAAAAGAACTGGCGCTTCCAAGAAAGTACTCTCAAACTTTGGCCACCGGAGTCTCAAAAAATTTAATAAATTAGATCTAAGTTTGAGACAATCCGAAAGTTTTATTTCAATCTTAAAATGATTTAAGAAAACTGTGATTATTATAATTTTACTCAATTCAATAAACATGGCAAAAGGAGTTCTAGCAAAATTTTCATTAACAAAATTAGTTGTCTTTCCCTTAGAATTTAGATAAAGATATGTTAGAAATTAGATTTAAATAAAATCGATCCTTTAGTTTAAGTGATTAAAGCATATGAATTGAAATTATTGATTGATATAATGGCAATCCATTAAATTAATAATCAAGCAACAAATTCTTAAGCAATTTAGACATATAGTAGAAGGAGGAGTCATTGCAAAATACACACACATACGCCATGCAAATCAATTAGAAGTATGTGATCAGTCACACAGAATGATGGGTTTGCGTGTCATAACTGTCAACAAAAATCATAATTATATACATAGAGTGAGGAAAACATTAAACGATTGCAAAGAAAATCAAAACAAAAAAATCAATTTTCAATTCACAAAAAATAGAGTTTTTTTGATTGATTTCATGCAAAACATTAAGTAATTAAAAGCCGATCAATAAATACAATAAGAAATGCTTAACAAAAAATAATGTATAGTTTGTAATGATTTTTGGGTGTATTCGCAGACAGGGATGCACAATAGGAACTATGTCATTTTGCTAGCCAGTCTTGCAAAACGTCTATGCTCATAATGGTGATACTTCAATCATTGAGATTAAATGATCCATAAATCAAGGATGTGTAAGTACTATTTGCGATATCAAATTTGATACATGTTCAAATTAATCGAGTTGGTCTTTCTCTCTGAATTATGATCTATCAAATAAAATAGCTTTTATAGCTTTTTCAATTGGAATTTAGACTTTTATTTGAACAAGTAATAATTAGATATCTAATTATTCTAGTAAAAGAAAATAATTGAAGATATAATTTTGCAAGCTATATTCTTTTTCATGGGAGCCTTCTTTAAAGACTATTTACTGCCCATCCCTGCAGTCATTACATAATTGGCGAAAAGCATTCAGTCAAACATCTGTCAAAAACTGGTTAAATATAAAACAGATTATTATTTTTGTTTTTATCCGGTTATGTCTATTAAATTGATTAAATGACTTTTTCAGTAAGCGATGCATTAATTTAAATAATACTTTACTTGAAATATGAGAAATACTTATATTCAACAAATGAGTGTAGGCTTTAATGTAATTTGATATGCAAGAGCATTTGCATGCAAGCACTCAGACAGCTATTAGAGTAACATTTAATATGAGTTAGCAACACTAACTAATCATTCTTAAACATTAGACGAGAAAACAATCAAATCTTAAGTGTTTTTTAACCCAAAACTAAGAAAAGTAAAAAAGAAAACTTTAAGACTAAAAACTATAATCAAGATTAAATTTGTCATTAATTAAGATATAATCAAGATATTCCATTAATTATTTAATTGTATTTTATATTAAATAGATTTACAATCAATTTAATCGATGGACCAAATCGTGGTTTTTAAGCAATTTGTTCGATAAAGACAAAGGTAATTAAAAAACATTTTTATGCTAGGTGTTATAATCTTCGATTTTCCACTTCATTTAAAAAATCAAATAAAAAAATGATCAATCAGATTTTCCATAATATTTATTCAAACCTTATGCGTTCCCAACCCATTCCTAACCCATTCTGAGCCCGCATTTATTTCGCGTTTAGTGTTTAAACAAAGTACCCATTTTTCAAATCCAAATAATTCTTTCAAAACGGCATAAGTATAAAGGAATGAATGAAAAAAACATAATTATTAACACACCATATATTCAGTGTATTCTTGAATTTTGTTTTTCATTACATAGTTTTGTCGTCAATTTTCTCCAAAACTGATTATTATTTTCTTTGAAATTTTCTTATTATTGTTTTTTTTTCAAAGAAAAAAGTCTAAGAATAAAATTTTTTGTTTCAAAAAACCACAAACTGTTTATTCCAATCGCATGAGCGATAAAAAATATCTAAGAGTATATTAGAAAACGGAAACATTAATACACAACTCATGTGGAGCTCAGGAATAATAATAACAACAATAATCAGTCATAAGGGGTAATAACAATTATCAAGCAAAAATATTCATCGGTCTTCTTCGCAAAAGTGTTAAAAGAATATTTTGGTTCCCAAATCTAAACCAAAAATCTAATCTGAACTTTATCATCAAGCAAAAAGAACAACAGCAACTAGAATATAATTTTAAATCATTAATCACATTTAAAAATCAGAAGAAAGAACGGCTTTTCACGGATAGCGGCAAATATTGTCCAAAAATTTTGTTTTGAAATTTATTTATACAGCGATCGTGATTTATAAATCATCATGGGCATTTACAGTAAATCTCAAATTGCGAAATAATATGATTTTAAACGAGCAAATGTTGAGTTTACGACACTTTCTCGATATTTGGCTCTTTCTTTACTTTATGATCTCAGAAAATACATCTATTTTTAAGTGAATTCAGTTCAACCAGGCCAAAGAATCATCTTGCAAAAGGGATGTCCAACAACAGACAGGTATCATTAAAAGAGCAAATTATTGATCAAAAATTTATTCATTAAAATAATCAGTAATTTGTGTTCATTTCCTTTGATTTAAGGAAAATCGATTACAAATAAACGAATTATTAAGTTATATTAAAAATTTAATAAATTGCTTGTTGAATATATTTATTTGCAATTATAAGTGAAATATGCATCATATGACAAGAAAGAGGTCTTAGCCCCGAGTCTATCTTCTTTCAGGTTAACCAAAACTCCCTTCAAATTAGCTGACAATATAGAGGATATGACAACAGAATGGTTTACATTAGGTCTTTGAGACAGATCTAAAAATAGGGAGTTTGGACAGTTTGAATGCCCAAAATAGAAATCTTGCCCTGTAGTTGCAATTACTGTAATTGCTGTCTTTTATTGATCAGGAGGAAATATTCAATTTAAAAATTAAGTTAAGATACCATCAAATGCCTAAAAAATATTGAAAACAATTTTAAAAACATTTGCCTTTAGATTATTTGAATCTTGTTATTAATAATAATCTCTGAAACATCTTTAGAAACAATTATGTAAGCTCTTAGTCTTTGCCCAAAGGGTTCGCACAACTCTATAAGCAATAAATCTTGCACAATTTCATTAAATAAACATGATACTCCAATTATAAATAGAAAATCTCATTTTAATTTTAAATTTTCCAACTCAACAGAAAATTATGTTTAAAAACTACCATATTTAAATTCTAAATAGATATAAGTTGCACAATCTTAGCAGAATTGTCATGCTAGATAAATTATATTTGTGAAGAGAAAGGGTAGTTATTCCCAACAGACATTGAGGGGAAGTTATTCATTATAATTGTATGGATGGATAACCGTTTAGAGATATTAAAAAAATTATTTTTAATATTTATTCAATAGCAGGTCTGTCCGGACAGGGCTTAGAGTTAGACTAATGCTTGTTAGTGAAAAATTTAACACAAAAAAATGTGAAATGAATTTGAATTCTATATAATTGTTGAATAATGGGAACTAACATTAGATAATAATAATATAACATTACATTAAGTTGGGAGACCTCTTTGAGCAAGTAACTACCTCTTTTAGCAAACTATTACCAACCCGTACATTAGAAATTGTATTTCAGGCTGAAACGTACAGTCCTTCATTCAATTATATTATTGCAGGAATATCCAACTGGGTATTAGCCCAAAAAAATCGTTGAATTTGATTTCATTTAGGGAGTAGGTTGTTTTAATACCGGTTGAGTGATAAGCTAATGGTATACTCGTATATAAAGGGTCTAAAACTAAAATCTATTGTTTTTATGCCTTTTCTATGCGCTTAAAAGACTCAAAATATGACTTATATTAATAGGTGTTTATATAACCCTTTTTATAATCATTTTGAAGATGTTTAATAAAAATTGATTGAAATTTAAATATCCATTTAACCAAGAATAAAACTTTTAAGCATTTAAATTACCGTTTAATTCATTTCTCAATTTTAAAAAAATCCTTCCCCTAATCCGCCCTAAAATTATGGCCAAAAATCCGTCATTCTCCCATCCCTGATCCCCCTGGAGAAGCTAAGCTTGGTTATCTCTGTATTATTGAAAGTAATTTCTAATTTAATTACGTTCATAAATGTAGAAAACAATTAAGATCTTGGTCTTTAATTAAATCTTACGTTTATTTAAATATTCATTAAATTATTATTGATTTGAATAGAAACCAAAACTCATTTATTTTTAATAATTTGATAAATTGATTCTGATATATATTTTCTAAACTGATTGGAATAAAGTGTTAATGGCTTCCATTGAAGAAAAATGAGCCAGGTATATACAATCAATTTAATCAAAGCTAAAATTGTGTTAAAACTGATGCAAATTGAATATAAATCACAAGAAATTTCAAAACAAATTATAAGTAAATATTTTAAACAAAAGCCTTAACAATGAGGAAAAGATAAAGAGGTTTTCCTTCACAATAAGAATAGAAATAATGAACTAGTATGGATGAAAGGATTTAATTAGTGTAATATAAGGTACTTTCGTTTTAATGGCCGCCCTCTATATGCTTGTCTTAAGGCAAGGATAAGGATCAACAACCGCCTACTCTCAGCAGACTATTACCCTTTTCCTCATTAATTCATAAAAAATGCGTATATTTGAGTCAAATCGCTTGATATCCACTAATTTTCAATCATGTTTTGAAGAAAATTAAAAGATATGTTTGTAAGAAAGATCTAATTCATGACGAATAGATCAAGATAACTTAAATAAGACGCCGTAAACGAAATTAATAGAAAATTACTCTTAAATTTTTAATCATTAGGCTTTTAATTAATTCATAAGATCCTTAACAAACTATATTTATATATGGAATCTTGATCAAATTTAATAACTGTTGTAATTAATTTTGAAAATAGGTTTACACATAACAAGTCTCGGCTCCAAATTTAACAGAATTTTTTTTATTTTATTAAATATAATATCAAAAAGACATTGATATGTTGTCGAATTACGCTTATGAAATATTAATCACGGTCTATTTAAGGTATCGATGAGAGAGGTTAATGAAGTTTGAACAATTTTTTAATTAAATTCAAGCTTCAAATATGGCTTAATTGTGAATTTAGAAGAATATTTAATATCTTTCCTGGTTGTTTGCTCAATTAACTATCTTGCAAACAATGATAGCTTTTATTAATCTAGGTTTTATTGATTTTATTGAAGACTTGTATATAAATTAATTTGATTTGTGCCTCAAATTCAAACATTTTAAGCAATAATTCAGGAAAAGTCTCTGAAATGATAAAAAACATTTTGATCGACAGCTTTAATGATTAAAACTCGAAATAAATAATGAGTTTTCATCGTTAAAGACATAACTTATCCACTAAATTATAGCCAAATTATTATAAACTATTAAGTTTTGAGTTTCTCTCACTGGAGAAACTCAACATTTCTTAAATTTATATAAACATTTGAATGAAATTTATTTTAATCTGAATTTTGGTGTTTTTATTAATTGTCTAAAATATTTCAAATCAAATGAATTGAATTTATTAATGAATTGAAGGCTAAAAGTCTTCGGGAAAAATCATAAGACAAATGTTGTTTTTCTTTCCAATATTTGGTGGTCAATGTCTTTAAGCTATTGATTCTGTGCCAAAAGAGGCTCTCCCAAAATCATTGATCAGGTGACACAGGTATTGGAATAATATGTAGTAATAAAACTATTATTAGTCAAAAATGTTTTTACTTAAAAAAAATAAAAACAAATTCACTTAATATTCAAACGAAAATACTATTTATTATTAATTCAAATCAACAGATGATAGGGTTTTGACGGTGGGCCCCATTAGCATTACACATCCCGTTTAATCTGCTCTGTGATTATGTATCTCCGCTACTTATTAGGTTTAAATTTTTACCCTGGGCTTATATATTCAACAAGAATAAAACAGTTGGCCTATGCTGTGGTGTTTTCTTCCAATTCCTTATATGCCCTGTGCTCTGAAACTTTTCTTTTATAAAGTATTATAAATACATAATTTAAATGTAATATAACTTATATTATAAGTGATTTCTAAGTATTTTAGACTAAATTTCCAAAAAAATGTTTCATCCGCTGAAAAATTCAATTTTAAAATCGTTAATATTTTGTAAAGAAATAAAAAAATTCAATTAAAAACTTGAAATAAAAAAAACAATTTTTTTAATAAGTAATGAAAATAGTATTTAAGTGTTTTTTCGGAGAAATTCAATTAAAATTTTGCTGAGAAATGCTTTCAAAATAATGAGAGAAACTAGATATTTTCAGGGAACGCGGAACCGATACTCTTTTACTACAAAATCCATTCCCATTTTTAGAATATACTGAGCACCCTGTGCTGCACAGCTGGTATTCTATGATTGCTAAATAAATTTTGGTCTCTAAATATTTTGCTTTAATAAGAAAAAAAACTATTAGGCATTTGGCCAGAGATGGGCACAGACTAATTGAGTTAGTGAATGGTCACAATGAGAACTACATATCAAATGTTTACTTTTTAGTGTAATGGATAGCCTATAATAATCTACAGTTTCCAAGAGTAAAAGTACAAAAAAATTAAATGGGATTAGATTTAAACAAGAGACTTTAAGTGAGGATTAGAAGAGTTGCGCGTCACTGATATGAATCAAATATATGTTAATAGAAATTATTATTTTTTTTTCTCAAACCCTAAAAAGGCCCCAAAAAAGATAATTATATAAAAGAGACTAATTATAGGCAATTATGAAAATCTCAGACAATTATAGAGCAGTGTTTAAAGTTTACCTGTGCTGATAACACTCTGAGTTCTCATAAAACGCTACGAGGATTCACCCCAGAGAAGCCCAACCACTCCCACAATTAAAAAATGAGTTGTTCACAAAAATATTAAATTTTGACTGTTTTATAGTTGACTTAAGCCATAAATAAACAAATGAATAAATTATATGACCTTACTAGTTTACTAGATTTGCATACACAAGATTTGCTTTGACTTTTAACAATAACAAAAGAAAAAAAGAAACTATTCTATTAAGATTATATCTTTATTATCTTAAGAGGGAATGGCTAACCAACTGTTTATTCTTTAAAGTACCCGCAATACTACCGGAGCCTACAATTTGTTATAATTGTAATAAAATTCGTAAAAATCTTTTAGATTATGACCCAAAGCAAGCAATAAATATCCAGCAAAAATCTCTCTCAATGAAGAGAGAGAGAGAGAGAGGGAGAGAGAGAGAGAGAGAGAGAGAGAGAGAGAGAAATATATAGATTATGTAATTTATATAAATATCCTAATTATACAAAAATCGGTAGAATTAATGAGATATAAAGAACTGGAGTTAGAAATGAGTGATACTGTAAAACATGTAAAGAATAATATACACACTTTTTTCCAAAAGGGGAAGAATTCCAAATACATGGTGTGTTTTACAACCTGACTATTGCTAACCCCTAACACCAGTAAATCATTTTAATGGCTAATAAAGAAGAGGTATTAAGAGGTTATAAAGAGGAACGGCTCAGTTGAACATTGATTGACTTCAAGAACTTGATTATGTTCTCAACGAAATTTGTTGAGGTCTGGTCCCGACATTTTTTTAATGGACATATAAACTGTATTTTACTAAACAGTGTTTAGGATAAGTGTAATTTCGAAATTTTCAAATATTCAGCAATAACCAAGCTCTTCCTTCAATTACTGTAAATTTTCATTAAATTCTCATTAGTTTCTCATCTAATGATGAAGAAACTTGGTAATATATGAATATTTAGATATTAGCCCTAGAATCCCTCATTATTTAAGATGTTAATGGTTAAATATCTTCAGATGTTAGCAAATTATACCATGCTGGTTATTGCGATCATTGTGATCATCGGGAAAAAGGTCAATCTGACAGCTCAATTATTAAAATGAGTCTAAAACCTTATTAAGCAATCAAAATACGTGGTGATCCCGATTCAGAGAAAATTTACAATTTATTGCATTTTGCCCTGGCACATTAATAAAAAAAAATATTTCTCAATATCTGGGGAATAGAAAATTTATTTGAGTTCAAAGCATATTATTATATTATATGACTTCTAATTAATAATTTTTTTCTCTCTATTTTTGATGGGGTAATAAACAGTGAATTTTTTTCTCTTTATTGCACAGACATGTGCTTAGAATAAAATACTTTGTGCTTTCTTTCTGTATTAGAAATAATGTCTTAATTTTGTGTTTTCTTTGCATTTAATTATATTAAAAGCTGTAAAATAAGTCTTGAATTAGAAGTAATTTATTGTTAGGAATAGAAATGCCATTAAATACCAGAATGAAAGAGAAAAAATTCACTCTAAAAGGTGTTAGGCTTAAGATCTATGCAATTAAACAGAAATTGATAGGAAAAAAGGAGCTCAGCATAAACAAGACCCGTAATGTCTTAATATTGTGTTTGAATTATTATTCAAAGTTATTTATTTGATACCAGAATAGGGTTGGAATAAATTTTTGCCGTCTTTATTCAAAAAAAAAAAACAACAACATGTGCTGCACAGGACTCGAAATTCATTTAATTTAGTTGATTGATACCTAATTCGTGAATCAATTTTCTTGTTTCGGAGAATATTTTTCCCAAAATTATGTTAAAAAATACAAATAAATTCCTGTTTTGTTAAAAAAAAGTACAAAAAATACCTTAAATTTATTATAAACTCTCTCTCTCTCTCTCTCTCTCTCTCTCTCTCTCTCTCTCTCTCTC
>JAQFZI010000976.1:0-11890 GCA_034695605.1 Eupelops occultus
AAACACTTAATAATTATCTTGAATTTAATCAGAACCAATTAAATTATATATTATCTTATATTTACTTAAATTATTACTTTTAATGTTTAAATTACTTTCAATGTGAGAACAAAAGTAATTTGATAAGACGCAATTTTTAAATTAACATGGCAATTAAGACATTTAATGAGTTAGCAACAATTGCAAAATTTGGAATTTTTGTTGTCATTAAAACTGTCCATTAGTTAAGTAATCTTGTGAAAAATTTCAAATAATTCATTGAATTAAATAAAATATGACTCTTTATAATGAAATTGTTTGTATATAATTTAGAGAGTACCTTGCAATGTTTTCTTTCAATAAAGCGAATGATTCAAACAATTAAATAGAATTTTTCTTTATTCTCAATTTTGGGAGTTGTATATGGTGTGTGTGGGGACGGAATATAATAATAAATAGTTGTGGAATAGTTGACTATATCCGTGCATACAATTGATGAGAGCCTCTCTATTCATCGCAAATCTAAAGGATCCGAACCACACTTAGTATTGGCCGAGAAAGTGGTTTCGGAGGTCTATTAAAAATAATTAAATGTCAGTATCGCAGTGGAGGCAAACTTTTTTACGCCAAACCTTTTACAAAGAACTTCCGCTCAGTTGGAAGGCTGTACACATAAACATCGATACAGTACTTGTCTTTCCATTTAATAATCACAGCTATGGCTTCAAATGACTTTAATTTTGAACTTTTGTTAGTCATCGGAACCAATTTGATATATGGCCGAAGTTTGAGCCAACCGTTCGACAACAGAAAAGTTAATTTACACCAATTATTAATGTGTTATCTGTTTTTTTAAAGCTGTCGGCCCCTTATATCTGAGGGAAAACATGATCCAAACTCAATGTGTGAATGAATACATCGATTTTATTTCTGACAAATTGGTCGCAGTTTAACCGCTATTTTTCATGAGTTGCAAACAGAGTGTCAATACCCTAATAGCCCTTTCATTCGACTTATTTATCATTTGTTCATTTATGGAGAGTCTAATGGTGTCGACACGAGAAAGACAACATCTCTTGTGTCACAGGTTCTGCTTAGACTTCGATAAATACATTAATAAAATAGGAATTGTGTTTCAAAAGTGCGACAAAATAATTGAAATCAATGATTGATTATTTTTTTTGCTGTCAGACAAACTTATTAATACAAAAGAGTGACATTTCTCATATTAAAGGCCATTATTTATTCCATTTTTCTATCATTTATTAATTATATGTTTCTATTCGTAAGACATTGTCTTAAAGACTACTGAAGACTATGTAAGACATTACTTTCAATAAGAATTTGTTAAGCATTTCATTTGAAATGTCAGTTCAAAAGTATTTAATGATAGATAATTTCAAATTATATTCAATTCTAGTGTTAATAATACCAGTGTTTGAATTAAATAAATGAAATGCTTTGTGAAAAGTGTGAAACAATCGCTTCAATTATTTCCGAAGTAAACGATTTATAAACATTTTTTGCTGTAATTTTGGTCAAAACCAGTGAAGACCTAAACTCTAAATTCTATTCATTATTACGAAACAAAAACATTTTGAATGACTATTTTCTCGCATAATTCAAACAATAATTTGCACCTTTTTCACTTAATGAGTCAATCAATTTTGTCCAAATTAAGCCTGGAGAAATCCTTGAATGAAAACAATATAATGTTATGGTTGAGTACCCAATTTTAAAATATGATGAGTTCTGAAAGACACAAAATATGCAAAACTTAGTCCAAAGTAATAATAAGTTTGATTGCATTTCTTGTGAGAGAATCTCAATTATATGCAAATTCGCGATCATTTCAATAGAGAGGCCTATGTTTGCAGCTGTCCTGCACTGTCTGTCAGAGTCGGACAAACGAGTCTTTATTATTTAATTAATATACAATTTTTTCTCGTCTTATATAATAATAATGAGTGATATTGTCGTCAAAAAGCGGCAGAAATAAACTGAACGCCAAATCATTAGTCTTTCGCTAAATATAGTTAGTTATCTTCCATTCTTATCGCCGTTTGTCCTAAACTTGTCAATTATTTATGGGTTCTCTCAACTTTTTCAGGCCGTATATAAATTAACTCTAAGATGTAATTAACAAGATTTTTGTTAGAAATTAGTGACAAACTTTGTACTCTTCACAAACATTTCAGATAATAACTGGCTCTCAATGTATGAAATTATCCATAGCTTAGGAGTTAAAAAACTAATTTTCAAACAAACAAAGCAATAAAACTTTTTGCTTCCTTTACATAACATTTCCTCCAAATATTTATTGTCACAAAATAATCGCTTAAAAGAAATAAAAATTAAATGAAACAACTTTTCTCACACTTCTTATGAATATTATTCCCATTTAAAGCCTATGAATACACCTATCAATGAATCATATACTTTCAGAGATGTCAGTCATATCAGGAATATCAGGGATGGCCAACACTCGCAACAATTTTGTTCGGATCATTAATTTCTATTAATTCAAATAAAAAATAATTTCATTGCTTAAATATTTTCCGATTTTGGAGTGGATTGACCTCAAAAACTCAATTAATTAAACCACAACACAATTAATAATTAAAAGCGGATTAATTTAAAATTTACGCATAAATTGACTCAAATTTTGAGTTTCTTTTGTTTTTGAATTCAAGTTTTAGACAGAATTTGAGGCTATTTTCTATAAGACGTTAATTACGATTTGAAATTTGATTCAAACAAAGTTAATGTTTTTTATTGAATGCTATAATTAATAGCTAACGAATTGAGATCATAATGAGGTGATTGAGTGTCAATATATAATCCAATTAATAGAGGTTTTTGCGTGACTTAACATTTTTTTCGCTAATTATCCCTAAGTTTGGTCTTCTGGCGATTTTCGTCTGATATACCGACAAATCTTTGCGTTTGACTCGATTTTAGTTTATTTTTTAATAGCATTTCTCCTCATTTATACATCAGTTTTGCTCACACCTGGCCTTCAATTCGGGCGCTTTGTTTGAAAACAAAATTAGTGAATTTGAGAGCAAATCGTGTGACTCTTAACACTCATTATTAGCTAATAATACAACACAAGTGATGACCACATTTTCATTTAATTTTTAGCTCAAAAGCAATAATTGCTTGATTTGAACAAAAGATAGGATTAAATTCTTTTAGTTTCGGTTAAACTCTCTTTAAATAATTGATAAAATTCATTAGAAATTTCTGATGTTTTATCAATTGAACTTTATGGGAGTTAACGTTACCCAACTTTTCACCTTGAACAAATGAATTACATTAAATGCGTGAAAAATCAGACTCTAACAATGCGTAAAAGCATTCGGTGCTTAAGGGAGAGAGGGGTCACTAAAAAACATAATATAGTTTTTTGAGAGGGGAGACAGATATTGTGTAATTGTTTATACGTTTGTGCGATATTTCAAGAAGTTTTTTAAGTAATTATAGTCCTTATGTAATAAGTCGATGGGAAATGACTGGGGGCTACATATTCTCCGGCTTTCTTTTAAGAATAAATTTCTCTTTTCTTGATATTAATACAAAACAGAATCACAAAATGCCTAATAATAATAAATTATATAACTATGGGTTATTCTAAGAGTTAGGTGATGTACCTAGTTCACTAATAACTTATTTCCATAAATTATTTAATAAACTGACAAACTTTTGAATTTCTCAGAACTGTTTGAAACTAATAAATAATGTGAAGAATTCTGTGCGGAATAGGCTTTGTTTGGAGGCATTCATTTGATTTAATCGAAACCAACATCTGTTTAATAATAATAATAATAATAATGATATCAATGATAATCAGATAATATTTTTTTATTCGAAGGGCTTTACGTTAATGAATGCAAACTTTTATCTAATAAATGAGATAAATCTGATGTTTTGAACACCTCTCCGACCGACCGCTTTAGGGCTCGACTCATAAAGTTTATAGAGATATGACGTTTCAATTAAATGCGATGTTTCAGTCGATTTGTAGCCCATTTTAGCCCATAGGCGGATATCTTATGCTTCTTATGACGGGTTACCACACATAACATGAAGGCATCACATTTCATATATTCCACCTCAAAAAGGAAGTGTTTACTAATGCAAACTCAGCCATACTTTTAATCAAAAGATATCAGATATGAAAAATCATATTCACCCCGATTTCTATTTTAGTCTATCATTTGTCGGGAAAAATGAGTTTTTATTTGTTTCGAACTATTTATTCATATTTTCAGAGATAAAGTTCACATAATTTGAATGTTTTGTATTATTTGAATATTTTGAGCATAAATAAGGAATATTTATAACATTTACTCTTTAATGGCATTAATGGCACTCATTTGCAAAGATTTCACAGAAATTAAGACAATATTTCATTCGTCAAAAATAATCAAATTTCCATAATTTTCTATTCATTTTTCATTTTTTAAACATTAATTATGGAATCATTTTAAACAAATGTAATGAAAAGTTTATTCGCTTTTTCTCTGCTTTTGTTATGAAATCTTAAAAAATAAATTTCTTTTCCAAAACAATTGCTGTGAATATGAATTTAGAGTTAGTTTTCTTTGAAAAACACTATTCTTTCGAAATAATTAATTAAAAGTTTATTTATTTTGAGTAATTATTTTTCAATCAATAAAAATTTTAATTTAATTTAATTAAAATGTCGTTTGTTATCAAATAATTGTCCTTGTTATTGATTTTTATATATATTCTCAGGCTAGGATTGGCTTTCCCATGTCATACATTCATGTGACAAGCACAAATAATTATTCTAATTTCTTATAAATCAAACAAAAACATTGAAGTTTCGAAAACAAATCAAATAAATTGAAATGTTTTATAAATTTAATTAAATTAATTGAAGTCATATTTTTTCATTTATTTCATTTGATATGTTTCCAAATGACTCAAAAAAAATCAATTGGTACAGGAAAAACGTTTGTTAATTTCAAAATATTTTAAATAAAGGCTGCCAATAAGCAATCAAGCTCACTTTTGTTGGAATGAGAGAGTGCGAGAGAGAGAGAGAGAGAGAGAGAGAGAGAGAGAGAGAGAGAGAGAGCTATTCAGTAATAAATTTTTAGTTCAAAATTTGAAATGAATTGAATGATAGCCAGAAATTTTTTATTTGGTTTAAACTTATTTTTAAGACAAAATTAGCCAAAATCGAAGCCTTGTTCATTTTTTTAGTCTTTAAGGCCTTTAAATTTCACATTAAAATCCAGGGTCATAAATAAAATATTTTCAATTAAAGAGAATTTAAAATTATCCTTCTTTAGAATGGCTGATTGATCAAGATACTCTGATTGCTAGTTGGTATTGATTGAAGATGTGTTCGATTTGTATGTTAGGCCTAAGAGAATAAAATCATATAAATTGAAATTCTTTTGAATTCTTTGAACAACAAAAACATTTTTATATATTGAAAGCAAAATCAAAATTAAACCGCATTTTAAAAGTAGTGAAATAATAATGAATTTTTCCAAAGTGTTTATAAGTGTTGACCTCAACGGCAAATGGGATGAGCAGTGAAGCGGCATCTCTTTGAAAACGATCAGTTTGTGATGTGCCCAAAGCACCTACCAATGCATACCGTACATACCGGTGCAAACTTGATATTACTTTAATGACTAGACTCGAGAATAGTGTTTGTGTAGTATTTTAGACACAAATATTTCGGCTCTTCTTTTTTGGCCACTCATATGAACGGTTAAAACTGAATCATTGCTTAGAGCACTGAATGAACGCAGAATGAGCACAGGTTCATTCAAATATTCAATTGAAATGAAAAAATAATTTTAGAGAAACATAATATTTGTATTCATTTTGTGTTTAGAACCAAATTATCATATATTTTGTGAATTTTTATTATTTTGATTAATAATTTTAGTTAATTAACTAAATAGATGCTAATTCTTTTTCAATTACCTAGTATATTTATTCAAATTTAATCTAATATGATTCTTTTTTTCTCTAAAGGTATTTAAGGGGTTTCCAATTCAGTTAATGCGTTAAATAAAATATTCTCAGAAATGATTTTATGACTACTAAACACCGGAAAGAATTGAATGACCAAAATGATCCTCAAAACTATTGAATATTGAGTAAACCAGAGATAGCCAAGGAGGGGCTCAATATAGCATCTGAGGTCAAAAAATCTTAAAATAGCTCAAAAACATAAGCTTGGCCAAATTTTAAAATTATGTAAATGTTGATGAGTTTTTTCAAATATGGACAAAATGATAAAATAATACGTTTAAGTAAACGACCCTGTCTATTCCTGTTTCAGACGGTTTATTTATTACTTTAAGTTCTTAGAAAATATTATTGTTTTGTCAAAAAGTGTAGAAATTATTGTAAAAAATATTTCTCAGAAGTGTTAAGCCTTGCATTTAAACCCACTATTCCTCGAATGTGTTTAAGCTCTGAATATAATAATAGGTTTGCATTTATTTTTGTCTAATTTTCAATTACTAAAACTTAAATAAGAATTGGGTTTTGAATTAATTTATTTTTATCCGAGGCTTCAATTGGTTCACAATATTCGCTGCCTTTTCATTATTTCTATTAACAAACAAATAGTGATATAATCAGAGCTCACAATTAGATCATAAAAAGGACATGGTGGGAAAATGCTCAAACATGTTTGTAACCGCTTTAAATTTCACCAGACCCAGAATGTTTACTGAGCCTGATCAATATTTATAAAAGAATAAAATAAAAGGAAGTGCAATTATATTGATTTGAAGACAATTTTACTTATTATAAATATACAATGATTGGAAAGGCATGAATATATTTTAATGAATATTCATTTGTTTCAAAAGAATTACCAGGAGCATATCTATTGATTTTCTACATCTATTGAATTAACTTACATTAAATAATAACATATCATAAGTATAGTATAAATATGTATTGTTTTTCATAATTATCATAATAATAATCATATGATATAATCGAGAATTAATTCAGGTATTTATATATAATAATAATTGCATTCAAATATCGTTATCTCAAACGTAATTGTGATATGTTTTTAAAGCTATACATCCATTAAATACAATATTATAAACATTAACTTCAATGTAAATAATCGCAATTCATATGAAAATCTGATCCGAGAACAGTTCAAAATTGAATATTAATTCAAAATCTAGTGATTTGTCACTTTGACTATTGATTGAGATACATAAAAAAGAATGTAACAGTTTTCTAAACTAGCTTGTTTTGCTGTGAAAGCAGAGATACTGTTTTTAGCTCAAATTATTAATTTATCTTGGTATTAGATTAATGGACGAAATTAATTTTGAATTTTAATAATAATTTGCATTCTCTATGCATTTGTTGGCAAAAATAATAATTGATTTCGGAATAGATTCAGTTCTAATATCTTTTTTGTTAATCATGTAATGAATGCTCATTAAAAGTGATTCATTATTCTTATTAATTCATAAAATGAACTCTCTTTCAGCAAAACTCTATAGTTTAGTAAAATATTAATTGCGATTACATTTAATAATTTAGTTTAAAATATTTACAATAACTTCAAAAGTGATTCAAAATCAATGAATTATTTGTTTTTATTTGTATTAAAGCATTCGCTCTGTTTTTCAATAGTTTAACAAAAATTATCCCTAAATTGAGAATCCATTGAATATTCGATTGAGAATTCATTATATGTTTTGTGTGCGGAAAGGAATCCAAACCGTTTCCATAGAATTCATTTTTCCTATAAATAATACATAGATAACTATTTTTCAAATATTGATATTATCCATAATAATGGTCTTCTCTATCAAATGTCGAGCAAAACATCATTTTCTAAATTACATCAAAATTAGGAACGTTTTTGTATTGCATTCAACGCTATATTCAATTCAACTGATAATTAAATTTGATGTCATTTAGTGTTCAGCTGAGCACAGACTTAGAATGGAGAGAATGGAGAGCAGACATGTCCTTCTTCATTAGACTCAGATCTTGAATTTCCATTAGATTTTTATGGACAGGAATCATTTTAGCCGCGTCCACGTCTTTCTTGAGCTCCTCCATATCACGTTTGAGTTTTGCTCTTCTATTTTGAAACCTTAATCACAAAAATAACAAAACATTTCAAACAATTAAATGATTATTTGATTCATTTTGAAAACTGATTAGACATACCATGTGATTACTTGTGCATTAGTCAATCCCAAAGTCTGTGCGATTTCGTCCCTATCGGCCGGTGATAAATATTTTTGGTAAAGGAATCGCTTTTCCAGTTCAAAGATCTGGTGATTAGTGAAGGCTGTCCTCGATTTGCGTTTCTTCTTCGCCTGAGAGGCTCTATTACTGAACAGATTCAAGTGATCGGCCGAAGCGTCTGAAAAATAATCAATTTTCATATTAAAAATATGTTAGATTAACCATGCTCAATATTAAAGTATCACTTTTATGAGGAGAAAAGTAGAATGAAGGCTATGCTGTTCTGTGCTGTTCTGTGTTTGCTTATTCATTACGTACTCAAATAACAATTTAATGATATGTTATAAAAATGAATTCAATAATTACTTTACTATAAATTTATGTGAATCTAAAATAATTTGTTGTAAAAACAAATTCTGTGATAATTCAAAGATCAATTGAATTGCTATCAAATATCAAATTGGATTCAGTGTCTGTACCCTCGAGTAAACTTGTTTTAAGATATGGTATTATTTATCGCAATGGCTTTGAAGTGTAGAACAACTTTTCTCACTATTCTGAGTGATCTTATAATTCTTGTTAACATAAATTAATATCAAGTGATTCGCGAATTTCAATGAATAATTACATAAATTATCTTAAGGACAATCATTTCTTTGGAAATGCATCGCTGTTTATAAAAGGCATAAACAGACACTTTATTCACATGTATTCCATGTATTTGAATTATAATCCAAGAGTTTGTTTTCTATGTAATTATAATTAATCAAAATTACAAATCAGAACATTTCTCGGATCATAAAAGATATAATCAAATGATTAAATCATTAGATTATATAACTGTTTGACACAAATAAAGAAACATAAAAATAAATGCATAGAAACTGTTTACTAATCAAATGAGAAATTTAAATGAAATTCTTTGAGAAAGTAATTAATTATCCAATCATTTGATGTCAGAAACTATTTTTCTTTTCATAAAAAAGTATTTCAGGAATGAATGTCACGAAGAATATCGAAATTATAAGTTATTATTAGTTTTCAATTCTCTTCTCAATAACAATAATAACGAATATAAGTGTAGTATAGGTAACAACTGAGCAATGAATTAAATTACGCCACCCATGGATGTAGTGAACATTATAGTGATGGTCATTTTGTCATATTTGACAATAGGCTGCAATTGGATCAATGAAATTCAGTGCAATCGCTGGCATAGGCTGCCAGTTGTGGCACAACAAACGATGCCGGCGCTGGCAATCAGTTACACCTGAAACATGTATTTGGCCCCGGGTCACAAATATCAAACGCCTTGTGTTTCAATGTCTTACATTTTTTGAAAACCACTTCTTATTATTTTTGTTTCAATTCTTAACAAAATATATGAACGCCTTTCAGGAGATTGGATGTCATAAATAGTTGGGGTTCTGTCTGAGTCCACATTTTCACCGCTCGTTTGATAACAACACTGTCTTCAAGACTGTCATTTCCAATGAGTGATAATCAGACTTATTGTTTGTCAAAGAGTTTAATGCCATTCTGTTAACAGACCAAATTGATCAGGCTTCAAAATATCAACCTCTTATCACACCATTTGATTGATTTTCTATTTTAATAAGTTTTGAAATTTAAATTTATTTTATAATTAATTAGAATCTGAATAATATATACACTAATTGTAGGGCTTTAAGGGATCGGCTATCAGATAAATAATGCTTTAATTCTAATAATCTTAAAATTCGTGACTTATTTATAGAGTCTTCGGATTCAGAATAGATAAGAATCAAAAGTTCATTAATTAATTAAGAAAACAAATGGTGAGCACAAAATCAGTGGTAATCCAATACAGTTTGCCTTTTCTGGCAATTAATTCACATTAAATATTAATTGAATTTTAAAAATATATTTTTCTTTTCTAATTTTGTGTTGTTTTATATTGAAAAATGAGGTTTTTTCACCTAATTTAATAATTATAATCGAGGATAGTTTTTCAAGTGTGTCGTTGTTTTGTCAAACATATCATCAAATCAGATAAAAGGAATATAGAAAAAAAAAGTTTTTCAACATTTTATGGGAACGTTTTGTTGTGAAGTTTCGGACTTTTGTCTGCTTTAGTTCTCTTTAGTTCTCGATTTACTCGTCGGTCAATATTTCAAATTATATTATATTTAATGAAATATATTTTTTATTTCATTTCCTTCTCAAATAAACGACACTATAATTTGTTGACTAAACACCGGCTGTCAAAATGAATGATCGAAACACAGAGTCAGAGAAAAGGCATTCAAACATAAAACTTATTGAGTGTTAGTCTCTAAGAGTCGCCAAACGCTGCCATTCGGTAACCAATTGAGAGCCAGAGAGGACCGCAACGACGCATTGGGTGGCTTTCACTGGCTTTCGATACAATTTCTCCGCTTTTATTATTCTGTTTGATATAATTTCTAGTGTTTTGTTTCTCCAAATACAGTATTACTCTATTATTATGATTATTGCTATTCTTATAATTTGGTCCAGAGTCTTTTTATGGATTGCGTGAATGTTATCTACAAATAGGCTGACAAACAGTTTTGTGTCAGAGCTCGGGCTGTTCTTTAGGCTATAAACTTGTAATTGTCATTACAGACATCATCCAAATTATCTGAATCTTACACAAAGACTGACTTAATGTTTGTGTAATATTAATAAACGAGTGCTGAGAGTGACGAATGCCAGTCCCCGGCCCTACATTCAACTAAGAGCTAAACATTTTGTAAATTTAAACAAACATTTTTAGACTCAATGTTTGAAATTTGTATTCAAACGTTGACTGAGTTTCTCACCTAATCTACAAATTTAAGATCAAAACCAATGATATTTTGCTTACATTTGACTCTCGACTCAATTCTTAAATACTTTGAGACATTCATTATTGTAGTGAATGTTTTAAGGAACGGACGGAAAACCTAATTGCTTTGATTTATTAACTCATTGAGATGTTAACCAAATTAATCAAATCAATTCATAAACTAATTATTTTGTTTTAATGGCCTTCGATTTATTGCAAATTAGATGTAGTTATCCATCAAAATCTAGTCAAACACACAGACAGTCAGTTCAAGCGTTTAGACAATCGATGCTTAATATTAATTGAAAGACAATCTGTTTTTTGTCGATCAAACTCCAGATAAAATTTAATTAATTGTTAATTGATTGAAAAAATAAATTATATAACTATTGATTTTGAAACAATGTTAACAATTATTATCATTCATTAACTAATTTTGAATTCACTCGATATATGTTTACCTTTACTTGAGATTCACCCAACTATTAAACCAAATGTTTGAATATTTATGATTTAACAGCAAATAAAACTAAAAAGAGTATTGAAAACATTTATAAATGAAAAATAAATAAATTATAACTCAATCGACTGAATTAGAAGTCTTTTTCTTAAAGAATATTTGAAGTTTGAACCCTGCTACATTTTAAGAAACCTCGATATTAAGCTTATAATAATTGGCTGAAAATTGTCGAACAAAGACTTAATTTGATTTAAAATAAGCGTAAAATTGAAAAATAGTGTTTATATCATATTATATGTGATATTATATGATATGATAACTCTATTTGAAAGCACGCAAACCAATAACTCATAATTTCATAAACGATATCTCTTATGCTGTCCTAAACTCAT
>JAQFZI010000977.1:0-11886 GCA_034695605.1 Eupelops occultus
GACAAACTTAAGGATAGAATTGAGTGAATGTTCGGTCAATAATAGGACTCTATTTGTCGGTCACGAAGAGGTGATTCGAATCAGTGAAAAGATCCCGAATCTGAAGTACTTATACATCGATTTCATGAGTCTCTATATTGAAGAACAGACTCTTCAGACTTTGTTTACCAAATGGTCTAAAATAGAGACAATTATCTTTCATACGCCATGTCTTCGAGGACGAGTCTATAATTCTGAGTTTGAAAACATGTTGAGTGACGAGTTTGTTGGCGACCACTTCGCAAATATTGGTCAATCAGTGATCAAATTGGAACTGACAGGAAATGTATTAAATTTAAATGCAATCAATAGAATACCGGAAACAACAAACATAAGGCGTTTACTTATATTCAAACTTAACCTCAACTCAATTGAATCGATTTGTAAAAAGTTTTCAAAACTCAATTTCTTTGGATTTTCGATCGAAGACTACACCAATGAAGAAGATATCTACCATTTAATGGAAAATATCGGAAAACTTCACAAATTGGAAGAACTTTATATGGCTATCAGTATTGGAATTCCTATTAATTTTAATTGTATTAAGTTTTTGCGCTCGTGTGTAGACCTAAAGAGTCTTCAAATAGACCAGACATTCATGAGTAAAGAAGGCGTCGATGCCATTGCCCTATACTTTCCAAAGCTTCAAAACTTGGGACTATGGATGAGTTCATGGAGACGAGTACTTGACCAAAACTTTAACCGCTGTTTAACAGATCCAATGGTCATAAACATCAAGAAATTAAAACACTTGAAGTCATTGAATATAAGGGGACAGAGAAATATTTGTGACAATTCTATCGCCGATATTATCAAAAATTGTGTACTTTTGGAATGGATTGACATCAGAACCACTAATGCGGCAATAATTACATTAAAAGTGTTGATCCAAATCTGCAAGACTTCAAAGAAGACGATTGAAGTGTTTATTAACGAAACACCCATTTCTAGAATTTTTAGCCGAGATTTCAAAAGATTTGAATTTTGTGAACATTTAGTCTTAAGTAATGAAGAATATGATTACAAAATCAACTTTTGAGCCGCAAATACACAATATTTGAAAATATTTTAAACTCAATTTTCTATTTTTATTACAAAATAAAGAATAAATATTATTATTTAAATATTATATGTTTAATAAAAGCAAATGAGTTGAAAGTGTAGGACACCCATTATACCTAGGTATAATTATTAAGCTATTCAAAATAAATATTGGTTAGTATAGTATTTAGTTAAAGATAAATATGTTTTATAAATGAAAAAATTATTATAATATTATATAAATAAATAAAAGTTAAAACAAAATTAAACAAACAATCAATTCTCAAGGATAGTAATTTGACCAGTTTGATTAAATTAATAATTCAGACAGTGTCATTTTTAAATCATTATTAAGAAAACTCCTTTAATTGGACTTTTACTTCTGACCCTTTAATTAATTGCTTTGATTAATTTAGTTTTGATAAGAAAGCAAACAAAAAAATCAATTCTCAACGGCAATAACGATATTCAATAGTATATAATTTGGAATTTTTTACCCTCTCTTCTGCATTCTATTCCCAATTCTTTCCAAATAATAAACAAATAACTTTTTAAAATATTCTCAATAAGGAAAGGGACTTGCCAATTACAGTTAAATCTAAGTTGATCTAGGTTTAGAGAAGATGCAATTTGCAATTTTGAATTTATCAAATGATAACTAAATTATTAAATCGATGTTATCGTCGTTAATATTAAATTAATTGAAGCCTTGTTTAGATAACAAACTTATCGTCTTATCTCAACCTCAGAGGCATTCCTTGAACTACGTTTAGTTGAATAATATTGAGACTAGATTATAACATTTTTCTTTGAGCAAGTCCTATATTTTTTCATTGAAAGCATCTGAGTACTCGATGTCAATATTATTGAGCGGACATTTGTCCTCGAACTTAACACCAGGGTATCTAAGTTTGAGATAAGATTCTTTGATTTGTTTCCTTTTGACCGCTAATCCAATAAGCGATCTATACAGCCATCCATACAACCAGTGAGCCATTGAGAACCGGAGCATAACCTGAGGCCAAACATTGAATTTTTTGTTAAAAACATTTTAATTCATTAACGCAAACATTAACTTAATTTCAAACCTGAAAGTTAAATATCATATAATAATACGAAAACTTCTCAAATATTGACTTCATCTCAATTCTGTGCGGAATTTCGAGTCTGGGATACCAATAGTTGATTACTGCCGGAAAGCTAAGGGATGGGTTCACCATTTGAATTGCAGTTGCGATGCCGTTCCCCATTTCCCAACCTATTGACCCGACGACAGCATTGTCTTGCAAAAAAGGTCTGTAGTCTCTCTCGAAGAGCATTCTGCAGACCTCCCGGTCTTCTTCCCAATTATCAGAACAGAGATTATATTTGTCTTCAATACCCATACAGTGACCGATAACTCTCCATAAATAGCACAACTCTTTCAACTCTTCTTCAGAGGCTGGTCTCATACCACAGTCATTGGGGTAGAGAAAGACGGGTCCAATAAAAGCCCATTGAGTCAAAGCAAAGTCATATTGATTTAGCCATAGCTTGTCCTTTACATTCGGAGTCTTTGGACGACCATTCATTAATAGTTGGACTCTTCTATGCATTGAACGAACTTTTTGTATAGAATTGAATGCAGAGGTTGTGCTGTCGAAAGGGTTGCCCTCATACCAACTCTTCACATGTATTAGTGTTGATAAATATCTTCGGAACAGTTTTGATACCGTCGAAGAGTTACCGGTGGCTAACAGTGGCGCCAAACCGGAAGGGATTTGAATTATCATAAGAAGTCCAATGAAGTGAGCCGTATATAAACTAGTATAAAAAATATTCAATTACACTAATTTAGAATTTATGCCAAGATCAATGGAACAATATTATCTTACCTGACAAAGTATTTTTTGGCAAAATGCATACATAATTCATAACGTTTAGGATCAAACCAACTTGGTACTTTGTTGAGCTGACAGTCATCGGAAATACCTGGCTCATAGTAAGCCTGAATTTTCAATTCACGATACCGCTGTTCTGCGCGGTTAACCACTTGCAGTCTGCGCTCCTCTTCAGTCATTTCTGTTGGTATAATGACTGTCATATTGTCATTAAATTTGAAATAAATTTATTTTAAAAAAAACTTTCATAAACTTGAGGTGAAAACTGAGAATTTGTTTTGAACTTCACGTCTGAAAAAAGTTGATTGAAATGCAAAGACTTTCCTCTAAAAAGTGATTTAAACGTTTGAAAAATGATTCTTCAAATTAGTGTCAAATTTTGTTTGCTTTGAAAACAAACTGTGAAAATCACTAATCAATAAAATTGTAAACTTTTGAAAAACAAATATTTTGATTTAGTTTTTATTTTGAGGAAATTTTGCTCGAAATTCATTAAACAGTTCTATAAATCAAAACATTTTCAATGGTTTTAAACATTTATTAACACAATTGAAAAGAACTTTTGGTTTTTCAATAAATTTTAAATAAAATTAATTTTGAGGAAACAGACAACTATTCCGACAATTATTTAAATTATAGTTTTTATGGCACAGACTATAGCACAGGTCTATTCAATTAACTAAACTAATTTGCTTTTGCGGAACAATTCAACACATATTACCTGTGCCTTTGGTTAACACAACAGACCATTCACTGAATTAAACAATATTTTCATTAAGAACTTTGAAGTAAAACAAAAACTAATTACAAGAATTCATTCAAAAAAAAACTCAAATCATTCAATAATCAGGACTTTCATAGTTTGAGGAATTTTGTATTGAATAACAATTTATTATTTTCTCATTCAATTCAATAGATTTTTATTTCCTTTCATTTGTTGAAAGGCATTAAACTGTAATAAACTATTTATTCGAGAAAAATATTATCGAAAAAACTGTTCTTTAGTTTATATAACACTCTATCGATGTTTCGGACTCTTTCTCTTATCAGTGAATTGAAAGTGTGTTTAAATATTTATTGAATGATATGCTGTTTGTCGCCCACAATCACCAATGTATGCAAGGTTCGTACAACAAATCATTGATGCGGATACAACATCTTAAAATGTTGCCTAGCCATAAATTTTCACAGGCAACATTTTTCAACCTAAAAAATCAACAAGATTAAAGCGTACATTTTGGTTTATCCTTGCACATCTTAGTTTTCCATTTGAATGAATGCGAGAGAGAGAGAGAGAGAGAGAGAGAGAGAGAGAGATCAGAGAGAGAATGATAGGGAACAACACAACATATAACACAACACTTATTATTGAAGAACGAAAAGCAGATGGAATTTGTGGCGAATAATGTATACTCATTGGTATATTTGGAAAGGTTTGGATGTGTTGTTCAACACAAATATAAAGTGCGTTTGCCTTCAGATTATTGACATCACAAACACATATTTGTGAGTTATCATCAGAATTGCACTCAAAGAGGAAGGGTATCATCTGTTTGGAGAATAACATCGATATGCATTAGAGTAACATATTTTCAGTACATCAAAATTAATGGCAGTCCTAAAACCAATGACTACTGACTATATTGTGGTCTTATTTATTAAATGAAATATTGCTTCCGATTATGAGTAAAGAAATGACTTACAATTCATTCAACTTTTAAAATTCACTTTCAATTGACTTAAAAATGATTAAAACAAATTTGAATTTAAGGATAACTGTAATAAACAAAACCAATTTTCCCTGAATTTGAGAACTACTGTAACAAAAAATTTAAGACTAAGTCTTCACAACTTAGAGATATTTCCAAGAATTAGTTACAAACAATAAATCATTGAATTTAATTGCTTTGGTTTCTGGAATTTTGTGAAAGGAATTACTTTTTGTGAAGAAAAATATGTTTTACTTCTCTTTTCGGCATTTTTTTATTCTTCTTAAAAAAAGACTTGGATTATAGACTTGGATCATCATTTAAGAGAGTATTTCTTCAAACCATTAATGATTGATAAAATGATTCTGAGCCTCATTATAGCAATGAATAGATTGTCAGACTATTAATCTTCAAATTGTTTCATAAGTAGACAATATCTCTGTTCATAAAGTGAGGAAATATTGAATATTTGGAGCACTTATTTCTATCAATGGACTAACAGATAAGACACTTAACTAATAACCACCTGAGTGCACATCTTATGCTTTATTTCAATCACAAACAAATTCAGATGAAGTGCTCTATATATACAACAAATATAGGCTAAGATATGGTTTAAGTGAATAGTGTTTCGAAGAAAAACACTAAAAAAGAGGACCAAATACTGTGAAATAGTCTGTAAACAATCAAATGGTGATATTTAATACAAGTCGGGTTTGGAGTGTTGTGTGAGCTATAAGTCTGTGATTGGCTTTAGTCGGATGTCTGTTAGACTGGCATCAAAACAGAACGAAATGCGACACTTCTCTCAACTTCTCTCCACTTTGGCAGAGATTTAGTGTCAGCACTGGTTGACAGTGATAAGTGTCTGGTCATTATGCACGGACTCCAACCAAATGAGGCTCACGTTTTCTATTTACTCATCTGAATGAATAGTTGATGTTTAGATCTTAAAGTTTAGCTCATTCTTGCCCTACAGTTCATTGATCCGTGTCTTCTGACTGTTCACTATCTGACAGTATTTTGTTTGAAAGTCAATCGATACAGACTTTCGGTAAAACTTAAATAAAGCCATTCCTCAACAGATGGAGTCTTTGACATTAAAACACGAAATCACTCAAAGTTTGGTTCTTTGGATTCGTTAAAACTAAAGAACTGTTTTGAAGACAACACTCGGATTAGTTGAGGAATGCATCGAATGTCAAGCTTTCAATTTTTTCACTCAAAATAAATGAATGAATGGATTGAATATTATGTTCAAAGAGTGGATCTATTTATAAGAGAATATCTTAATTATGATCGATTAGCACAAAGTCTTTACTCCACTCTCATAGAAATTCAACTCTATTTTTATATTCAAAGCCAATGAAAGCCATTCAAGAGTTAGGTTTCGTTCGTGACTTTTAACTCATTAGAAATGATTCACTTTTTTCATAATATGAATCCCATAACAGTGAATAAAATTGAAAGCTCTTGGCTTTTATAGGCTTGGATTAGATCTTCAAATGTTTTATTATTTGCATCGAATAACTTTATAATTGCATTGCAATTAAGACTTTGCAAGACTACAAAATACCAAATATAAGGAGAATATAATATAATAATAGTGAAGATATTTTATTTAATAAATGTTTCACTAATGATGTGAGAAAACATTACTAAAGACTAAGAATATATATTTCTTTTTGAAGAATAATTTTGCTGATGGTTTGAAAAATTATATTTTCATTCTATTAGAGCTGAGAAATCCGAATAACAATTATTCAGACCTTTTCTCTGCAAAACATAACAAAAATATCGGTTTCGTTGCTATAAGTAGTGTAGAAAAGGAAAGACTTGGAGTTTGTAATGCAATGTATAACACAATTATTGCGACAGTAGTTACCAACAATACGACTGATCTGAGAGGGATTTTAGAGGGGAAGCTAAGGGGGAGACATACTTATTGAACAGGGATTCATTCTCTTATTCTTGTTGAGCTTACTTCGGTTGCCATTAAAAAGTGCTTTAATTAGTTTTAATTTATTGATCTGTGATTTGTTTAATTCAAGAGAAAAATTAAATTCAAATTAAAACAAAAATAATGAATGTTTCAAAAGTAAACCAAAAAATGAATAAATAAAACAAAATTAATGAAAAAGATTTTTTTAGAGTAATTCAATCGCTTAGCAATCGGTAGTAATAGGAATGGTATCTAAGGCTGGGATTCAATACCTGAAAATACTAAACCAAATACAGTAGTGAATGTAAGGGAGGAGCCAATCAAAAAGCGATTAGGGATAGGGATCAGGTAGTAATACAGTTGAGATATCAGCGATGAGATGCATGTGAGCCCTGTGTAAAAGAAAACGGAGAGCCGTCGGGATTTGGACTCAACTCCCAAATGCAATCATTTGCAAAGAAATGCTTCACGTCTTTCACTGATATAACAAAAATAACAGAAGTATTACTATTATGTGTCCGACATATGATTTGCTAACAATCAAATAGACCGGCGCTCAGTTCCCGATATAATACTAAAGCTTTTAGTGTTTATTTAAAATGAAAGTAGAAATCCATCACTCGATACAAACGATCAGATTTGCCATAATTTTTCATTCAAACAAATGATTGTTTTGTACCAATTGTCCCAAAAATATATAAATCAAACCAATAATAGTCAGAACAGAAACACAGTCTTGAAAAAAGAAAATACAAAAACATTGTCATCGATTCAATTTCAATAGAGATGTCTTTCAAACAAATATATCATTATTTTTAAGAATATAAAAGCAATACAAATAAGTTTGAGATTCATTTTTTCTTGTCTTTCAGTGACTATATCTCAAAAGGAATTTGTTTTTTTCTGTTGAAAAATTGATCATTTTTTCAGATGTCAGTCAACTATTTTGTTTAGAATAATAATTATATAACTCATAGGAAAAATGCAAACATTTGTTTTCAAAAGTTATGCAAATTATTAAAAAAAAGAAAATAATTTGAGTGATTGTTCGCTAAAATTGAGTTTAGAAATGAAATTATCATATTTTTACCAAATCCTAAGTAAAACAATTGAAGAGATGATTGAAGAGATAGTCACGAATTATATGCAATCTTTAGTGAAATATTAATATTGGTGGAAATTCGCAGATGATTTGCTCCTTTATTTATAAGTCTCTAACTTATAGTTATGGTAAGTGTTCTCTATATTAGACATATATTACTCGTATTGCTCTCTAAGAATAATTTTCACGAGAAATATGTTTCTTATAAATCTTAGAACGCGTTTACGTCTTGAGAGCCGCCAAATGATTATGATTTTCAGTAATATATATATTTCTTCCACATATATAATAATCTTCTGGCGTTAGTTTACATTAAGAAATGACAATAACTTATGAGAGTTTCTCTGAACACAAGTATTATAAATAGATTTCTTCTGGTATTCAAATTTTGAGTGCTTTTCAAAAAGAAAACGTAAACAAAATGAATGAAATTTTCAATTTTTTTTCGTATAAATATTTAAAATATTTGCTGAGAAATCCTTTATTAGCTTTACTCCTATCAAATGATTGCAATAAATCTGCAAAAGTTATAAAATTTTCATACATTTATGCAGAGCTAATAATAACCACAATAAGTGACAACTAATGGTTGACATAAAATTTCAATTTCATCCGTCATATCTGGCTTTTGACTACAAATTGAGTTTTATGTCGAAATTGGATCCAAAGTGGCGTAAAAGTGCTTTTAGATGAACCAACAAAACCAATAGACGAAAGAAGAGTTTCCACCAAATACTATATTATTAGGTCTCTTACGTAAAGAAAATAGACATCATTTTAAAGCTATTTCGGACAGAATTTCTGATCGACTCTACTTTAAGCCTAAATAAGCCGATAATAAAATATAAGCTTTTATTCTAATTATGTATTGTTTAGATTCACAAAAATGAGTCCTTTTTTTCTTCCAGAAGTTAAGACTTCATTAATTTGGGAATAAAAGAGAAGTCAATAATAAAATAAAAGCCTAATTAAAAGACCAGTAGTTCCCCATTACTTTGCGAATAAAGAAAAACATTTTATTTTACTCTTAATTTATTTAAGTTTGAATTTGTGAACAGAATATCTATTTATTTCTCGAGTAATAAAATGTATTAATAAGTCGTCTGAGAAATAAAATTTGAAATATTTTCCAAAACTGAATAAATAAATAGTAAGAACAGAACAGTTTTTGTTTTTGAACAAATTCAACTCCTAGTATGTTATGTGCTCTTAATTCAAGTGGGATTCAGCACCTGATATGCATGTATGAGCTCTAAATAAATTGGAATAACATTCACACCATTGAAAGTTATTCAAAATATTTGAGCAAATTTTTCAGATCTAAAAAGATTTTCGTTTCGAGCAAAAAAAGTTTAGTTTTTTTACATTTTCAAACCATTTGTTTGTCTTTAATACAAATCTTAGTTTTTTCAACTTTCAAGAAATATGAGGCAAAAAAAGTTATTCCTATTATTCTAACACTTCTCTGAAGACTAAAATATAGATAAAAGAATAAATAAATAATAATAATATTTATGATATATATTGGCGTAAAAAATAAATAAAACCCAAATCAATAGATTTAACAATTCTTTGGTCAATATTTGTTTTAAACATTTATGGATCTCGATAAAATGATAAATTGCAAAAACGTTATGAGAATTTTTTTTCCATTTTATAATTGGAATTTATCATGGACTTTTAAAAAATACATTTCAAGATATATTTGAGTAAATATTCAAAAGATTAGATCCAATTTTGATAACAGAATTGAGAGCAAAACTAATGATAAGATAAATTGAAATCGAAATGATAACAAAAATACAAAGATGTGGAAGATAAGAGAGCTCCATGGGGAGGTCAGGGCGTTTTACTCCTTTTTAAGAGGTACTAAATCTTTTGGAATTTACGAAATAGCTTCTAAATTAGTTTTAAAATCATAAATAACAGTTGGATTCGGTTTAAATCCAGTTTAAAATAAATCTCTGAAAAACTTTGGACATCAAGTTTGGGGTTAAGAGTTTCAAAATTGAAGCCCTTTCCGGGATACCCTTCTCATCCCTGAATAATAATGAGAATTCAGTTCAGTTATTTTGTTTTACTGTAAAGTATTCTTTCAGTGAGTTTTATTTGGATTGACTTTTTTGGTAGTACTCCTAAAATGTTTGACCAGATTTTCTTTCGGTTGGATTTGCTTTTAATATCATTTTTCATTTCATTGCGTCGAAAATCAAAGACAGAGAAAGACATTCTTTAGCGCTAAGACTCATATTTAATGATAAGACGTCCGATCGAAGTGAAGAAAAGTGAGTTTTGCACATATGATGTGTCAAACAGATTGATTCAGATTAATTGATTAGATGTTTCAATTTTTTTACTTGAGTTACTATTCCTTTGGCCATAAGAAACAAACTTTCATCTAATACTTCACTCATCCATGTCTTGGATGTCTTGTCGCCAAAACGTCTAACAATTGATTTACGACAACAGGATATTTGAAGTCACTCTCAAATCAGTGAATAACATGAAGAAAAGCCATTATTAATCACCAGTAAATCATTGACTAAGCGCTCGGTATTTACGCAATAAGAATATCTTTCATTAGATTTCTAAGATTTCTATCAGATGTCAGAGGATTATGTCATCAAAATCTCATTAAAATAGTTGATATCATAAATATATAGTCTCTATAAATATGCTTAATTTATGATGGTTAATTTCAAATATCTCATAATCTGGAATAAAAGCTACTTGATTATTAATAAATTAATCTCTTGAAAAATTGATTAAATTAATTTGAATAAACTTGTTTACTCTTTCATCCAATGAATATTTTAAAAGAAAATGAAACGAATTTTCATTTATTTTATTCGTGAAGTACTAAAAATTAATTGAATGACAAAACGTCTTCCGAAGTGATTCAAATTGAATCAAATAAATGGAAAGTAAATGATAAACGGCTTCTATCAAAAACAAACTGTTGGATCAAATCTAGTGATACATACAAAAGATTCTTTTGATTTGTGACACACAATGAAGAGATGAAAAGAAAAGAATATATTTGGAGTCGATATTTGAGTTGACGACAATCGATGTCTTTCAACACAGCATTGAATATCACTTTTCTATTATCTGTATTTCGGAAATAGATTTCAATATCGACTCAAATGAATGAATCGATTGAATTGAATAAAATTTCAAATAATAACAGAATTGAAAAACGAATTTGATTTTCAAATATATAAATACAAAAAGTATTATAAATTATAATTCAATTTATTATGAATTTATCGATTCTTAAATTAAATAAAACATTTCAAAAATAATTTAAAAAGAGATAGTCATTGAACTCATCGATTATGAGACTAATAATCAGTTTTGTTGTTGAGGTAAGTATTGTATGCTATCATTGATTACTTTAGAGAGAAATCAATAAATTTTTCGAATGATTGGACATAAAAAATTGAAAAATTGTTATGGCATTTTCGGTGGTGTCTAATGGATGATCGGCATAAGTGTATTGTCATATGACATGTTCTGATGAGGACGACCGCTGTTATGACAAAATTTCAAAAGAAGTTCACAACAATAGATTGCAATCTGTTTTATAGCATATATTGTATGAACGCTAGAATTGCACTGAAGTTTAATAGTGTCATCAAAATAAGTTTAAGTACAAACTATTATGGAAAATGTTCTTGCAAATAAATGATAAGACAATCAATTCAAAACATTTTAAATAACGTCATTCGGTTTGTGATACCGCTATTCATGAAAAATGATTTTTCACTATAACTTTGTAAATAAAAGTTGAGTTTCTTTCAACAAATCAGATAAATCAAGAATAAGGGAACGGCTAATGAGTTGATGGGACAGACTTGTGGACAAATCACAAGTGAGTGGAACATACATTTTGATAGATTTTTGATTCAATACAAACATGCGATGCGAACAACAAACTCAACTGAATATACATTTTAGTCAAATAAAGCCAGAATTCATAGCTCAGGGAAGTGAGCCGTCAATGATTAATGATAACATAAAAACATTGGATAACATTTTAAGCAATATATAGGCATCCGATGCCTTACAAGGGATACAAACTTGCAATATATAATAAAAATAAGAGAAAACACAACCACTACTGTAATAGTGATGGCAATAAATGGCAAAAGAAATCTACGAAGAGATTGA